>JARJEC010117783.1:0-15091 GCA_030264575.1 Tachinus sp. AB-2021
CATTTTGCCGGCCAGCGAGATTGCAGACTTGGCCCCTAACGAGTTATTTCTTAGGGGGATACATTTAATCCAAATTATATGGACATCAAAATGAAAGGGCCAATAATCTGAATGAGTTAAGAGTAAATATCGAAGGTCAATGTCGTGCAATTACTCCTTGTATGCTGAACAACATTTCTTTAGAATTTTATGACCGGTTGGTTTATTGTTTGGCTCAAAATGGGGTACTTTTAAGAACTTATTGTAAAATAAACAGTATTTATTAATTAATTAAAATTTTTAATTTTAGTTTAGAGAATTATTTTATTTTGAAACATTTTTTTTGTGGAGTTGCCTGTTGTGTTAAAGATTTTTTATTAATTTAAAGTATTTTTTAAATAAAAAAAAACAATTAGATTTTTAATTTTAGTTTAGAGAATTGTTTTATTTTGAATAACTTGAACCTTGATCCCATCAATTTATTACTATATTTTTGCGACATTAAATTACGTAGTGACACTCAAGTGGGATGTATTCGTCGGTCCTCTTTGTAGGCCGAATCGAGCCGAACGCTTGGCCTATGTACGGAATTCCCGTGAACAACCGGTATAGTAAACTTGTCTTATTGGACTGCGCCTTGGTACTGGGATAGTAAAATTGCTTGCATTTTGAGTTGCAAAAATAATTTGCAAAAATAACCTATCGGTATGAACGAGCTGTAGGCCGTACGAACTGTATAAAAAGGGTTGTCAATTTCTACCTGCTACATTTGCAGACTTTGGGGCAACAAGGCTATTAGTCGCACTTCTTATTTTTTTTAGTTAAGCAGATTACAATGCACACAATAAGGAAATAAATCACATATAAAACTATGTTAGCTATTTAAATAATGATGTTAAATAATAGGCTTGAACTGTTTATAAATACCATAACCGCTGTTCATAAAATTATGAATATATTTAATAAATTCTATTATCACGTTAATAAACCTATGTTTTTTTTCATTAATATTGTGAAATAATTTTTTTTTCTACTAACTGGTATTCATCGATACAATGTATGAGTTCATCAGACTATAAACTCTAATTGATAGAATCTATGAACTTTTACATAAATACAATTAACTTTTTCATAAATTTTATTAACTTTAATACTAATGAACGAGTTAATGCACATTTATGTACAAGCATTATTTTCAGTGTAGGTATAAAATGATAAAATTTAAAAACACTAATTAAAAAAAAATATGAATTTTAAAAATTCGAATAAATTCCAATTAAAAAATCGTTTAATATGGAAATTTTTAACACAATTTTATGAAGTTTAAGCAATAATATTAATCTTCTGTTATACTTTAAAGTATGAAATGTAACATATGACAATGTCAAATTTGAATATTACTATGCTTTTTTGAATATAATCAAAATTTTGAATTAATTTGAACTAAAAAAGGCATCCAATGTTTAAGGTTATTTTAAAATAAATGAACCAAATGACACCATATGACCACCGGTCAATTTTTAAAATCATTTAGTTGTATAAAATTTAACGATTGGGTAGATAGACCAAGATTGGGTTAGATTAAGTTGTAGGGCGGAATACTTCAACTTTAAGAAACTTGCGGGTTCTTAAACCCAGTTTGGTTATTTTATACGGCGTGAACATCACGCAGTAAGAACGTGCACAGATGAGCATTTCAACTGCAAGCCTGATTTAAACCGTTGATTTATTCCTCTGTTTAAGCAATTGTTAATAATGTTTGTTAAAACTTCTGCGGTCATCGACTAATTGGTTTGCACGTGCTTTTATTACTTCACGGTTTGGTTGGTCTTTGCAAAAGTTATTCTACAATGATAAAATGCAGATATTTGCAGAACTTGATGATCCAACTGTACAAACAGCTAAGTGTCCAAAAAGCAAAATAGAATATATAATGTCTAGTAAACAATAGATGCTATGAAAGTGTTTAAAAAATGTAAGAAAAAAAACGTTTTGAACTTAATACTCAATAAGAAACATCAGTAAGCATATAGAAAAGATGCTAACTAACTTACAATCCAAAAATGCTCTAATATAAAGCATCTTGAGCTTTAGAAATGATCTTATTAACTGTTGGTCTCACTATCCCAAGAAATATGTTTAATAGAGACAATGATGTAAAATATAAATAAATTAAAAATTAAAAATCAAACTACCGATAGGAATCAAAATTTGCTTTTAAAGTAATGGAGCTAATTGATCAAGCCAACTATACAATCCTGCTCATAAAAAATCTAGAAATTAAAACTTGAAATAAAAAAGCAAAAGGAAATGGACCATTTTCTATAGAGAAAGAAAAACTGAGAAAGGTCACCCTCAAAACATTATTTAGTTATTATATTTATTATTGTTGATTTGAAATTTAAAACAAACTGATTTAAATTATTAATAAAGAAGACTTAAAACTAAAATTATTTTTATTTTGCAATAAACATTGATTTATGATTTATAATATGAATTTCTTTTTAAAAAGATTTGTGATCGGTAGTTGCAATATATTCAAAATTATTGCGAAATATTTGCAGTTTCTTTTATTTTAGCGCGAAATGCATGAATTCACATCTGCATTATACCATTTTTAAATTAAAACATTAATTCACATATTTATAGTATTTATAGTATTTATAAAATAGTAATTAATTACTTTTTTAAATTATATAATTTACATGCATAATATATAATATATTATGTCATAAAATGTTACATCAGAAACTTATTAAAAATAATGTATGGACTAAATTAAAAATGTTAATAAACACTATAAAATAGGTTAAACAGTGCAAAATATTTTAGTATTATATTGAATATTGAATAACTACAAAAAGAAAAGTTATCATCTCAACTAGTCAAAAAATGTTGAACAGCAAAATTAAGCATGCTTTGCACGTTGGCGCGTTATTAACTCTGATAAGCGGTTTCATTTTGATCACATTTTTGAAAAATAATGAAAGTAATGAACAAATTAACCCTTGGTTACGCTATGGCTACATGTGGACATGTCTATTATATTTTGTAAAATTATTATCCATATTAACATTTCCGCAAATTCTGTTTAATTTTGTGGGGTTAATTACATATAATGCATTTTCCGATCAAATCGTATTAAAAAAACACCCTGCATCATTCCCACGTATATGTATAAGAGTAGTAACAAGAGGTACCTATCCCGAATTGGTAAAGTCGACTGTGGAGCAAAACTTAAAGACATGCACTGATTTTGGTCTACAAGATTTCATCATTGAAGTAGTCACTGATAAAGCCATAAAACTAAAACCTCGTCAGAATATGCGAGAAGTCGTTGTGCCCTCGCAATATCAAACAAAAACTGGAGCTTTATTTAAAGCCCGTGCTTTGCAGTATTGTCTAGAAGATTCCATCAACGTACTAGACGATTTAGATTGGATTGTTCATTTAGACGAAGAAACGCTTCTTACTCAGAATTCTTTGAGTGGCATCTGGAATTTTATTGTAGATGGAAAGCACCAATTTGGGCAAGGGTTAATTACGTATTCGAATGAGGTGGTTAATTGGATTACCACTTTAGCAGATACATGCCGTGTTGCTGAAGATATGGGAAAGATACGGTTACAGTTGTACATGTTCCATAAACCTTTGTTTGGCTGGAAAGGATCTTATGTTGTCGCACAGGTAAATTTAATATTTTACATTATTAGAAAATGATTATGAAAACATTATAATTCAATTGCTATTTAGTTAGCAAAGACATAATTTATTGAAGCAATGTACTAGTTAGAAAAGTTAGTTGCTAGAAAATAAAAAGTAACATGTTTGGTATTTGTTTGTCATAAACTTGAAAATTTATTTAAAATATAAAGCATCCTGTTTTAATGCTCATGCACTTTTGTATTATTTATTAAAAATTCTATTATATTTATTTTTCTATCACGTATAAGATGACGCAACAGACTCAGTGTATGCGCAAATCAAATTAATTATTTTTTTAAAAAATTTCATTGTTATATTAAGTATAATCTCTGTTTACGCGTAAGTCATTTTTTTTAAATACACACATAAAAATGAACACTATAAATAATAAAATAGAAAAATATAAAAACTTATTATTACTTTTATTAGCATCCATGTCTTGAAATTTTTCTTATCCATTTTTTGGAGCAAATTTAAGAATAATCTATCATTATTGCTATCCCTTTATCATTCATACGTTTGCTTTATTAATTGGGTATGTTATTATTAATTAAATCAAAATGAGTCGTTCTACCGAACATTGAATAGAAATGTGAAACCCCAGTCGTCGTATGTGAATATGAAGATGAATTATAAGGCGCAGTTGTGTTAAGTCCAACAACATTGCATTTAAAAGAAATCATGGAATTGACCAGATGTGAAAACAGTAAATTATCGGTGACTTTTGTTTTACATAATCCAAATGCTTCTTCGCACACTTTTTGCTAGACTTGGATTATGTAAAACAAAATGTAGGTAACTTCTGTTTTACATAATCGAAATCTAGCAAAAAGTGTGCGAAGAAGCATTTGAAGGAATTGAAATTGTGGGAAATGCTTCCAACTTTTTTTTGAATGTGCAATGTGTTTTATATAATCTATATGAAATCATAAAAATGGTTCTAACGGCTAATTCCAAGAATGTAATTTAATTTTGCTAGAGTTGGTTTTATCCACATTACAAGCAATACAATTTTTAACTCTTTTTTTATCAGCTGATATTTTTGGCCACCAAAAATGAAATCTGGTCAGGTTTTTCATTTTTGCCACTGTTAGATGAAATTTATGTAATTGATTAAAAATGTATTGACTTAAACTACTGGGAATAACTATTTTATTATTCTAAATTATGCTATTATCGTCGATTGTAAATTGATTTTTATACTTTGCACATGCTAAAGTTCAGTTTATATAGAAAATAATTAATAATAACATTAAATGGCATTGTACATGTTTCAGATCGGCGGCGATGCGCAACGCTACGCGGCTCTCGGCAATTTATTATACATTGTTCTATGACGTCAACGACTGCGAACGGCTGCCGTCCCGTCATAGAATAATGTAAAAAAAGTGCAAGATATAAATAAAATTTTGTTTTTAAGTTCTATGGGCCGTGTATTAACGACGGACGTTGAATATTTCTAGTTTTAATATAAATTAATTAAGCCTAATAATGATTTAAGAGAGAAAGTTTTATTGATTGGTTTTATTTTATCTATGCAAGTATAAAGTCCGCCAATTTGGTGCCCCAAATACGTTCAAAAATAATACACCTTATTTTAATTCGGCAAATTTTGGTATAGAGTATTGATCAATTTTTAGAAATTTATTTAAAGTTATTTTAAAGTTACCACAGATTCAACTATCGTTGTTAAAAATAGAGGCTAATAGTGTACCCTATGCCGAATAGTTAAGGCTGGTGAATTAATATGTCTAATTAAAGTATTATTATAAGTCGTCCATAAGTAAAACGGATTAATATTATGAAACGAATGTTTTACACAATATTTACATGAACATAAACTAGGGTTTCAGAAAATTCATATGCCAATATAATTATTAAATTTAGAGTAATTAATTTTTGCAAACGGGCTTTAAATTAAACTTTTTGAATATTTTATTACAAATTAATTCATCTTATTTTGCCAATTTTAGCTGAAACCCAACTGAAATTACTTTTAATTTTTTTAATCGATCCAGTTCTCTTTCTTTTAAAGCATAAAGTTACTGATTTACTGTTTAATAACGTAAAATATATTCATTCAGCAAATACTATTCTTTTCTCGAACATAACAGTATACGACGTATGCTGCTCTATATTTGATAATATATAATATACATACATTAAAAAAAATAAAATCAATTTTGCAAATTCAGTACATTAGATCTTTAGCTGCCTATAAAAAATGCTTTAATACACAACTCATAATTTTTTTCCAAAAAAAGTTGTTGAAAATAGATGTACTACTAAAACTAGAATATTTATTTTGCAGTCAGGTGCAGAAAAAGCGGTCTCATTCGATAATGGCTTGGATGGATCGGTGGCTGAAGATTGTTACTTTGCCATGAGAGCACACACCGCAGGCTACAGTTTTAATTTCATCGAAGGAGAAATGCTGGAAAAATCAACATTTACGTTATTAGATTTTATACGGCAAAGAAAGCGGTGGCTGCAAGGAATACTTCTAGTGGTGCATTCAAAGTCTGTCCCAATTGACAAGAAGATTTTGTTATCGATAGCGTGTTATTCATGGGTAATGCTCCCGCTTATCACATCAAATATATTACTCACGGCGCTATTTCCCATTCCAACTTCATATTTAATAGATCTTGTTACTTCGTTTTCCGTATCTGTGGGGATTTACATGTATGCTTTTGGCGTTGTTAAGTCGTTTACAATTTACCAATACGGCCTTTTCAAATTTATTCTATTTATATTTGGAGCGATATTAACAATGCCTTTTAACATTATAATCGAAAATATCGCTGTTATTTGGGGCCTATTTGGCAATAAGCACAAATTTCACATTGTCGATAAAAATATCAAGAAAGTAAACAAGGAAAAAAGTGGGTAAGATTAAGAGCTTTATTAAAATGTGTTAATGTATTGCAGTTATATGCAGTATTGGGAATAAAATTCAATATAATAGTATTTATGTAGTGCAAAATTGTTTAATATTTTATAACTTATGGCCAGATTGAAGTTGTGATATTGGTTAACTGTAGATTATATTATGTTTTCTAGATAGTTATTCTAGTTAAGTTATATTATTATACCGTTTACAAGATAGAAGCATAACTACTCACTCATATATAACTAACGATCCAATACTAAATGTATTATAGTTATATGTTATTGTATTATTATATTATATTATGTTATAATATACATTTTTGTTATTAGTACAATATTAGTTGCTGACCATATAAAGTTAGTAAAAAACTGAAACTATCATTAATTAAATTTACGCTAATGTAATGATTTTAATTTGTTAAAAATCTTGCATATTTCTAATTTACTATATTATGTTTACATCCAATAAAAGTAATAATAAAAAGTATATTGGTGTTAATTGATTTCGACAAAATTAATTAAATATTTTTACTTGTATAACTGATATTTATTAACATTTATTAATCTTCTAATAGCTAAAAGATGATTATAACAAAAATGTCATCTAAAGTGTTTTTTAATAGAGTTGGTCAAAATTTGTTATAGCAGCCAATAGTCATCTTGTTAAAGCAACATCTGTCTAATTTGTTGTGAATTGTTTAGTAATGCATGGTCAATTACCATGGAAGGTTATATTGTTGAACATGTGTAAAAACCATCAATTTTTTTTTATCAAAATTGGTGCTCCTTTCAAGAAACATAAGTTGGCCACCAAAACCGTGCAATTGTTAGACTTCTTTTAGACCAATGTTAAATTACAAGTCTATGCAAATAAACCGCAAATAATTGATGTCCTGAAAGTTAACATAACGAACGCCATTCAGCAAATTTTATATGAGAAGTTCTTAAAAAATAGATATTCTGAATATGTGTCGCCAAGCAAAACCTCGGCGGACATTTAAACAACAAAATAAATAAAAGGGTGGATAACTCACACACAATACTACAGACATAATAAATATTTTCATAGTCAATTAAAGTTCTAAAATGGGGTGTTATTATTATAAATACATTTATGGTTGGTGTAAACATATCAAGCAGTAACATTGTTGCCAGATTATGTCTTATATAATTAAAAAGTTTAATAAATATAACCTAAAAATATTCAACTTTTAAAATGAGTTATCAAAACATTCCATATAATTCTGTGGAAACATTAGTATTTTTAGGTGTATAGACGAAACGGACATTAGTAAAACGGAAAGACCATATAAGCAATAACTACAAATTACTGTTCAATCTGATAAATTGTCGCTTAAGAATACAATAGCAAAATGATCCGAGATTTAGATGTCTTCACTAACTTGCAGAGGATCAAAAAGACATAAATAATACTGCAAGTAATACATATATGGTAGGTCCATGCTATAAAAAGTTTTAGCTATACTCCGTCAACAATAACAACTTTAAACAGCCAGGCGGGTACCAAATAATCACATATGAAATGGACGACATATTTTCAAATTTTGAGTTATCAGGATGAAAAAAAATTACAATTTGTAGTTGATGAACGGAAGTTATTTTCCACGAAGACATATTCCTGCATATGTTTATTAAAGTTCATCATCATATCCTCCAATATTTCAACAGAAATTGCTGCAATTTTACGTAGTATGTTAAATTAATTCTGTTAAATGTAGAATAGTTTGTGATTTGTTGACTTACACACTTTTAGGTACTCCCATAAGAAAAAAATTGCAATTGGTATGGTCGGGCAAGCATGGTGGTTATAAAACGAGATTCATTACGCTTCCATCCACATACTCGTGTGTCACCACAGTTGGAACACTTGTAGCGGTCTTTTTTTTTATAAAATTACCAAAATAGTTCAACACACTTCAAAGTCTAGAGGTTGTTTAAAAAAGTTGGACGTTCAATGAAGTTGAAATGTGCCAAGAAGGCTTACCGTGTGATCACAAAATATCCATTATTATTATTATTTTATTATTATTATATATAGAGTTGAGCATTCCAACACCTCACTGTAACTAAACTTCCCACCTTATACTACAGAATAACCTTTCCTCATATACTCACTGCAAACAATACCTATACAATGCGACACGAGTCAAACAATTGCTACTTTAGAGAAATTTTTAATTGCTTAATCTGCAAAGACTTTTCATATAGATGTTTTAAAATCAATAAAAAATGAAGAGGAATCCGAGGCAAAAGAAACAAAAAATTAAGAGGTAATACATAACGCGCCTGTCGGTATTAAGTGCACAAGTCTTATCGACCAATAGGCAGTAAATCACTATGTATCTATGAATCCATCGAGAGCCGTTAACATACTAAACAAAACCATACTGAACAAGAAGATATTGCAATAGTTAAGTCTAATAAGAAGTTGGCGGAATAAACATCTGTGGATTACAGAACCGAGTTGTGATAAGCAGCAAAAACAAAAAAGTAATTAATTATGAGACCAAAAATACACATGAATGTAAAAGTCGGATGTTACGATACAAAAAGTTTGTAAGATCAGCAAACTGGAGATGTTTCTGTACTGTATACTGATTGGTGCTATTATTACCTTATTAACACCCTTGATACCTTAATGACTATGATGTAAGTGAGTCATTACAATTAATTATTTACATTGAGTTATACAAACGTATTTATTAAAAAAAAATATGTAACTATTATCGATATTTCGCACAAAAGTTTTACTTCGTCGAGACAATTATATGACATTGATTACTAATACTAAATTTAAAAAAGCCAACTATTAAAACTAAGCAACTACATACTAAATATTATATAAAATGAAATTGAAATTTGTATGTAAATATATAATATTATAAACTAAACAGGTAGGAATAAATACTACTCGATTTTGTGCGTCAATCCGAGAATTAATATTACTAATATATTTTTTAATGTGATACATTTCTAAAAATAAACGATTTTTATAATTTTATGTTGAGTCTAATATTTCAACATTTCAATAATTAAAAATATGACCTATATTATAATTATGTAAAGATAAAGCACTTGAATTTTTATTAGTTTTGCAGTAACTGTGTTTACATTTGAATTTAATAAATATTGTATATAGGTTCTTTTAAATGAGAAAAATATAAATTTATAGTATTTATGTTGTATTTTATAATTTTTATATCATCACTCTTTAATAATTTAATAATAATATTAGATACATGTCCAAGCATTGGGTTCTTTTTCTATATAAAATTTGTATTGTTTTCTTATAGTTTGAATTGTTATTAATATTTTATTTATTTATTATATAATAATTTTTAATTATATCCATTATTTAAAAATATTTCAATTATTTTATTTAAATTAATGTTAATAAATTTAGGATCACTAATTTTAATAAATCTTTTTTTCATATTGATAATAATATTTATTTTTAGTTTAATTGGATGATTCGAAAAGAAATTTATGTATCTTCCTGAAAATGTTGGTCAATTGAAAATAATTTTACTATCAGAATTTTTAATAATTAATGTATCTAAAATGGTATTAAATTATTATTCTCTATTTCTAAAGTAAACTATAATTTAGGATTATAACTATTAAATCTATTCAATAAATTATCTATTTTATTTCTTGGACATGCACAAATAATATCATCCAGATTTTTTTTTTAATAATCAACAACTTGGTAATATTTTATCAAATTTGTTCTAAAATTCTACTCAAAGGGCTACCCATTGGTGTACCAAAAATTTGTTTAACTCTTTTTTTATCAAATATAAAATAAATGTATCTTTATCCTTTAAATGAATTTCATAATATTCCATTTTTCTTCAATTTCAATTATTATTAATTCTAAGAGAATATTTGTAAACAAAGCAACGGCATCTAATGATAATAAAACAGAACAAATTTTTTACATTATATTCTGTTCTAGATAATAAAAAACAATTAAGAATGTTAGCAAAGAATTTTGCTAGATTATTTGTTGCTGATCCGAAATAATTTATCCATCACAATTTGTGCTAAAATTCTACTCAAAGGTGTACCAAAAATTTGTTTAACTCTTTTTTTATAATTATGTTCTGCTCTAGGTGATAAAGAACAATTAAGAATGTTAGCAAAGAATTTTGATAGATTATATGTTGCTGATTCAATTGAAGAAATAACAGGTCGGACAGGACAGTTAGTTTTATGAATTTGGTAAGCCGTAGAATCTTTGAGGAATTGCATTATAAATTTTTAATTGTTTGGAAGTTGTTTCTTCTATAATTTTTGTTTTGGAATAGTAGTTTAACAAAATCATTTGATTTTTGTTTGTATTGTGGATGTAGGATCATTTTTAATTAATTTAATTAAATATGCATCTAAATCATTTAGTAGATCATACGATTTAAATATTATTATATATATGAAAAATAATTCTTATTAAAATAGTGATCCTAAATTTATTAACGATAATTTAAATAAATTAATAAAAATATTTTTAAATAATTCGATATCTTATCATCTTCAAATTAATTATTAATAACAATTCAGAAAAACTATTAGAAAACAATACAAATTTTATATACAAGAATACTAATGTTTGGACATGTATCTAATATTATTATTACTTTATTAAAAAGTGATGATATAAAAATTATAAAATACATAACATAAATACTATGAATTCATAGAATTTAAAAGAATCTATACAAAATTTATTAAATTATATAATATAATTTCAAAATTCTTTGTGGTGAATGTAATAATAGATATATTGGACAAACAAGTCAATGGCTAAAAAATCGTATAAATAAACATAAAAGTAATTGCAGCACAGTTTACTATAGAAATAGAAAATAATAATTCAATGCCATTTTTAGATACATTAATTATTAAAAATGTTGATAGTTAAATTATTTTCAATTGACATCATAAACCAACATTTTCAGGAAGATATAAATATTAATAACAATTCAGAACAACTATATGAAAACAATACAAATTTTATATACAAAAAGATACCAATGCTTGGACATCTATCTAATATTATTATTAAATTATTAAATACTGATGATACAAAAATTATAAAATACAATATAAATACTATAGATTCATATTTTAATCATTTAAAAGAACCTATACAAATTTTATTAAATTCAAATGTAATTTACAAAATTCTTAGTGTAATGTAATAATTGTTATATTGGTTGCAAAAAACTGATTGCAGAACTAATAAAAATTCAAAATAATAAAAATCGTTTATTTTTAGAAATATATCACATTAAAAAAATTAATAGTATTAATTTTCGGACTGACACAAAATCTGAGTTGTATTTATTCCTGCCTGTTTAGTTTATAATATTATATATTTACATATAAATTTATGTTTTATTTTATATAATACCTACATCTTTAGTATGTAGTTACTTAGTTTTAATAGTAGGTTTAAAAAAATAGTTTTAGTATAAGAAATCAATGCCATATAATTGTCCTCACAAAGCAAAAATTGCAAAAAAAAATACAAAATATCGACAATAGTTAAATATTTTTTTAATAAATACGTATAATACGTATAAGCCAATATAAATAATTAATTGTAATATCGAACAAAAATAAAATAAATAATGTGTCATTAAAATTGAAATATAATGAGTATCTTATAATATTGTCGTAGAAACGAACAATAATAGCATTGGCAATAATTGTTGTTAGTCATTTTTAATTACATAATGTGTACATTATATGTATTCTAGCTTTTGTAATTAAAACAATTGATGCATCATTTTGAATTTTATCGATCCATTGGTACTGTTTTAATCATTAATAGTTTAATGAATAGAAAACTACTTGATGCTGTTTTTTACTATCTACTAGACGTAGTTTACGAAAAGTTATATGATTTAAGAATGCCAATTTTTGTAAGTTTTTATATTTTGAAGTCTAAGAAGATATTTTTTGAATAATTTTTGTTTCATCCCACCAATGTGAATAAATAAACTTAGCCATACTAAATATCCCAAATCATCAACAATAACAAATTTGGTATATGCAATTACTTTAACCACTTTAAATAGTCAAAATAACTCGAAGTTGCAATCATCGAATGTTGAAATTAGTAAAAAAATATTCTAGATTTTATAGTATTTAATTCGGAAAGTAAAATATGTATATCGGGGAACTATATGTTCTAGATTGTTTATAATGTATTTAAATTTAAAACTTATTACTAATGCATTGAGCAATTATAAATACTTATTATTATTTGTAAACCGAACGAGTCACTAAAATTAAATTAATGTAATATTATTTACATATTTTGATAGGTTGTTCATGCGATTTAGGGACGTTGTGCAAGCATGTTTAATGATAAAAAAATTAATTAACAATGTATAAAAATTTCAAACAAAAATTTCTTTGTGCAAAGGTCCATTATAACTTCTTGAAAAAATATTGTAAAATACATGTTTATCTATTTTATTGGCAATTACAAAATGAGTTCTGTAAGGTAACGCCATTGTGAATATATAGTAAACTAGTTTTTGTTTGACCACAAACCCAAATTCAAATTCTATTTCGTATTTATCGCACCATAAACAAGTTTATTACCTATATTATAAATGAAGTGATATTTGACATTTAGTTTATTTTATTATATATTTTTAATACACCGATGAAGTAAATAATTCTTTAATATAAAAATAATTGGTCTATCAACTAGTAGTATATTTCAGGAGAAAAAGTTACTGTGAAAAATTTTAAATTTTACTCTCGTGCTTGATAGAAGAACCGGAATTTTAAACATTAAAATTTGTAAATTGATACATCACCAAACATTGTTTACAACTTGAAATGCAGATTAGTTTGTCACATGCCAATGTCGAAAGTTTCAAATTACGTTTTACTAACTTATTGTGTAATTGCTCGTTACATATTTATATTTGAATTCAATACGCAAATTGTATAAAAAAATGCTTTTTTAATAAGTATAACCGATAACCTTTGAAATTTTCAATGCTTACTTTAGAAATAATGTACGCAAATAATACTCGAGCAATTATCTAGTGTAATACGAGTGTTTTGATGATTATAATCGCAATTTAAATTTGTTTGATTTTAACTTTTGGCAAATACATAACTTATTTTTCAAAAATCAAAATTAAATAAATTTTAATTGCTTGTGGTTTTATAAAGCAACATAATTTTCCTCAAAAAGAGAACAAATTTGCGATAGTCAAGTTGTATTTGTAATGATTATTTCATAAAAAATTTAAACATTATATCTTTTTATTTATTTTAACATTAATATGAAATTTACAGTTTTGCTAACAAAGCCCAATTTAATTTTTATGGCAAATGCCACATCACTTTCGAAAACACAACAATTCCATGATTGTCATTTATCAATTTTTACCTGGCTATGCCAATCTACAGATTGCTAATTATAGTGAAATGATCACAATAATGTTTATTAATACCAATAAAATTATTTCTAAATAAAAATGGAATATTAAACACTATTAAAACTGAAATGTTTTTATTAACATTTTACTCTACTTTTTGATTTACGACTAATGACTTTTGACAACTGGCAATTTTCAAATCATTACTTAAACATTTTGAAATTTAAGAAAAAATATAAGTTGATCTCCCTTCAAGAAGCAGCGTTATCATTAGATTAAAATTTTATTTTAATTTTAGAATTTTAGTTTACGTTCATCTTATTGTAAAATGAACCCAATTTTAAAATAATATAAACGTAAACTAAAGCTACGAAATTAAAATAAAATTTTAACCTAAAGAGAGCGCTGCTTACTAACTTTATCCAGACCGAGCATTACAAAAATGTTGCATGAAGAAAAAACTTTATGAAACCTTACCGCATTCAAAGGTCCTTTGATGTATTAAAGCCATCGTAAGACGAGTGGTCAAAAGAAAACTATCCGGGCGCAGGGAAGGAAATACCGGGGGAAACGATTCACGCTATCCCTGGGTAAATATGCCTCAGTTTTCCAAGCGGGAGTGGTCATAGAGTGGTGTGCCAGGCATATGATGGAGTTTGGAGTTGAATTCAACAGACCGATTACCATCATGTCCGACAGCTAAGCAGCATTACAGGCGTTACGATCGCCAGTAATAAAATCCAAACTGGTCTTGGATTGCATAGATAGCTTGGAGGCACTGACCAGAAATAACAGAGTACGCCTGATCTAGACAACGAAAGACCAAGGCATAGAAGTGAACCTTAAGCCCGACCAGCTAGCCAAAAAGGGAACAACTGGGACATTTATATAACCCACATTCGGGATTTCACACAAAACCGGAAAAGAAATAATACAACGTAAACTTGAAAAGGAACACAATAACTTGTGCTAAAGCTGTCAGGGGATGAATCACACGTGATTATTCCTATCAGAACCAACACAAAATGCTCACAAGGAAGTACCGCAAATGAGTCAAACCAAACTGCGAAGGCTCACAGGACTTA
>JARJEC010117889.1:0-11749 GCA_030264575.1 Tachinus sp. AB-2021
AAAAAGTAAGTGTTTGGACCACACACCAGAAATAAAACTTTGATACAGCCGAATTATTGATTACATTTCTATTACTTATTCCAGTTGCACCAACGCATCTTAAGCTGAGCCTCAGCCAATGCGGCCTTGCATTATGGTTGCCTTAAGTTTTAAATTCCGTTGCACCAACATGTGATGACATCTCAGATTTACTCTTATAATATGCTATAGGCCCAGTCAATGAGAAATTTGAAATTACAAAATTGGCCTGCTAATATTTAGCAGGCCAATTTTTTAATTATTTGTTTAAAAGTTCTTCTTTAGCCCCGAAACGCAAAAATCCACCAAAATTTCCTTGTGCGGTACGGAATAAGGGCAATTTTTATATCTCAGCTGCTATTGGTTGGATTTTTATTTTCCTTTTTAAAGGTACAGACAAATATTTTAAATAACTTTTTTAAATAACTTCTAAAGAAAATTGCTACAAGCAAAAAATGCGTTTTTTAGGGGGTGTTTTTCTTAAATATTTTCTATCTGCTTTTCTAAAATAGTTATGAAAAAAATAACCAAACAAGTTGTAAGGACCTACAATTTTCTACAAGTTGTGTATAAAAAGAAATGTTGTGACGCAAAAACTACCCAACACAGAAAGCGCCAATGTCAACAACGTTCTTAAAATATCTTCAAGGGACAAATTTGATTTTTTTTTAACTTTTTAAATTACATCATTGATCATTGAAAAAAGTTTGTTTTTATTAATGGGTGAGTTATATAAAAATAGTAAACAATAACCTAACATAAAAAGTACTGCTCAAAACGTGGTTATTGACATCTTGAGATGTAAGCCCGATTTAATACATCTGAGATGTAGTTTTGTGTTGGTACAACACTTTAAGGCACAGCTTGAGATGTAAGCACGTCTTGGACTCTAACTACGTCTGAAGATGTATTGGTGCAACCGAGTATTAATTACTCACATCATAAATTAATAAAGGATACCTGTGGCCCATAACATACGGTCCACAAACAGCGACACACGCCTCGCGACTCAAGAGCAACAATCCTAGTCTCACGACCCACGAACCACAACCAACGACCGACAAGTAATCCACGTCTTCCACCCCACGACTCATGTCCTATGCTCATGTATCGCAATCTCCAAGTCTTGACTTACTGGCTGGGGTGCGTTCGAAATGTCGGAGTGTTGGTATATAGTCGATATATGGTACATCGTATCAAGTGTGTGAGTCCCTCCATAACATCCGACACGACGTTTCGAATGCTTGAAAGTGTAATACAAGAAGTGCTGCAAAAACTGTGTATAAGGTCAGATAACCTCAAAATGCATGGATGACAACAAGAAATATATTGCTGCAATAAGTGCGGCTAATATATTTGATTTATTGTGCACTTTACCTGAACAAAATTAAAATTAAAAGAAATAAACCAACAAGAGTAACAAATCACGTATTTGAACAGATTTGCGCAAAGCTCGTGTAAAATCTACCCAGCTATACACTTGGTTAAACGAGAGTGCGTTTTTCAGCGCAAGGCTCTATTATGAACGCTTCGACATGTCACTCTCGGACGAGCTCTCCAACTTTTCGAACGAGAAAAAGTAAATGCTTTGCTACACTTAAATTTTTCGAACAAACCCCTGCTGTTCAAATCTCTTAAAATCTTTTGTGGATGCTAATGAAGTAATTGAATTAATAATTAATGATTATTGAATTAATTAAATCAGCTGCATTCTCAAATTGTTTAAATCGATTAGAATGTACTATTTGCCTTTTAAATCTCTTAAATGGGTGTAAATGAAGTGATCAGTACTAATTATACAGGCAGCATTTGAAATTTTAAAAATTGATTACTGGCTACTGTTTAAATCTCATGTCCCGCAATCCCCAGCCGCAACCTCCTGATTCACAACCTCTGGCCCGCAACAGACGTCATGAAACGTTGCATTCGTATGACGTGGCCTTGAAAAAAGAGCCCCAAAGAAATATTTTTAAAAAAATCAAAATTTTGCATTTTGTAAGAAAAAAATATTTATTTCGGCAAGATCTAAAACTGGTTAAAATTAACTCAGGAATTTCTGTTAGACCCTGTATACACCATCATTATAAAATGATCATGCCCAAATATCTCTACATTAACAAAACAAAATGAGCTAAAAAGATTCAAATATTACATACATGTTGAGAAATAATTTAATTTGAAAATAATTTGGCATTATACAACATGCGACCTTAAAGAAACATTGAATTAAAATCAGATAGATATCTAAACATTGCAATACAAACACCTATATTACGTTCTACATACCACACGAAGCTTTTAATTGAATTAATTACCACAACAAAATAATCGTATATCTATAAGATATAGTACAATTTGCAACACATTAATTAAACACATCCCGAAGTACACCACTCGTGAATATATTTCTTGCAGCTTGTTTAGACAGTGAATAAATCTCTTCAGCTTGTCAGTATGAGTAGCTTTTCGAGTAGTTCTAGACATTTACAAACAGGATGTAAAATTTATGCTCGGAATTTACTTTGACTCGACGCAAATAGATACCAAAAGAATAATCGAGTGGAAAGCCGAATTCGTGCACAAACAGGACATGTGTTACATTGAGGCTCATTAAATACAAAATAAAATTTACGCTTGGTTTGTTTCGAATAATACTTGCATATCCTAACTATTAGTATACATAAAATATTTGTATATTTATGAAAACAAATAAATACAAATCGATTTTGTTAATTAATTATTTAGAGAAACGGTTAATGAGGAATAATTTATAAAAAAGTAAATGCATCTATGACCTAATAATATTTTGATTGCTGTCATAGTAGTTGGCCATGGAATTAATAGACTTGCAACACAATAATCGCCGAAACTTTGATGATTCACTTCAAAATCTAATTTTATATTTCTTACAATTAATAAAAACTGCAGGCCAATGGCCAATTGGGCGACTATCTGCGTGGGTGCTAATGGAAGTTCATTGGTCTTGTACTTGTCATTTAAAAAACCATTAATGCAACATACAATTCTTTTTAATGTTGCCGTATTGGTCTTAAAGCAATTGCAAAAAAATAAAAAGATGTATTATTATCTGACCTACAACGTATTGGTATCAATGCATGTAACCCAAATACCCAGATATATATTTATAGTATGCATACCTACAAGTATTACAGGAAGTCTTATGTTTTCGATTTGTCAGTAATTATTTGCTCAAGTATGTAATTACTCAATTAAGCAGTATTAAGTATGCATTTAGAATCATTGATTTGTAACTGGCCTCGTAACTGACAAATACTTAATTTTCTTTAAAAATTCATTAGTTACCTATAATATACCGGGTGACAACTGAAACAGCTACGAGCCCATATCTTTTTTAATCATGAATATTTTTTAATGAAATTTTTATGGGTTAAAATACATCAGAAAATATTGTTTAATCGAAAATAGCATCTTTTTTACACCCGATATTTTTGCAATTTTGGATTTGTTAGTAGATTTTACGTATAAATCTAAATTTTCAGAAGCTTTGGTAACATTAACTCGATATTAAAAAAAATGAATGAAATTTTTCATTATTTAATAATTATAATATATAAATTTCAACTTAGGCTCCATTAAAAAATTTAATATTCGTATCATATCGGTCGCCGCAAAAATTTCCTTGTGTATTGTGCTAGCATAGACTAGACATACAACTGTGTATGTGTAAACATATAAATAATAAATCATTAAAAGATTCACTTCGGAGTTGGTATAGAACATAAAATCGATATCAATTAAGGTACATCAGTAGAATAATTGGTAGAGTATTGGCATGACATCCAAAGGTTGTGGATTCGATCCCCACCCGAGGTGAATTTTTTAAACATTTATTTCAAGATGGAGTAATGGCGAAGTAATTATTTAAATTATAATATCTTAATTTCAACAATATAGTTACACCCTACTAAGAATTTGTATTTTAGTAACTTTTCCACAAAAGCGTGAGGTTTAATTTCTTCATACCTAAGTAATAGGCAAGTTTGTAACATATGGAAATGTATTGTCATTAGGTAAAATAATAGAACAAGCTGTCAAGTATACTTCAAAAACATATGAATATTTGTTAATCTTAATTTATATATCACATATGAGTGCAAATAAATCGTTGCCAACATAATATATTATCAATTTATTCAATTAATATTTGCAGATTTTAAAATATATTTTAAAATAAATACCAAACCTGTATCCTCAATTGAATCTATTGCATTCCTTAATTCAAATTAATCCTAAATAATGGGTTTATTGTCCCATTTTGCATTAAATATAAATTTAATTGCAATTTTTCGAAGAAAATTACTCATATCTTCTCACCAACTAAACCAATCTTAACCATCTTTTGGGGGTATAATTAGAGCTGGTTTGCAAAGTAGCGAAGTATATCCTAAACTTTTTGAGTTATACGTGACACGTGCATACATACACACATACATACATATATAGTATACAACCAACATCATAAGCTATGGAAGGTATTTTTGCGCAACAATAGAAAAGAACACGTAAAACAAGAGAGGCATAGACTAAGACAAACATACTCTAGACCTCTCTTGTATTATGAGTCCTATTCTATCGCAAAAAAAACCTCCCATATGCCACATTATATTGGTTGTAGTGTACACACATAGATATGGGGAGCCTCAAAATGAATAGTTCCATGAAAATCTCGATTTTAAAATTTTGAGGTGGGACCTATACCTTTCCTTTAGGACGGTTTGAAAAGGTGCTTTTTATTATAAAAAACTTGTTAAATTATCGATTTTCGTGCGTAAAAACAAAAAATTTACAAAAAAACATAAAAAATGCAATTTATGACGTTAAAAATGCCATTTTTGATATCTTAAAGTAAAAATTGCATACGTTTGTGAAAAGGTATATAAAAAAAACTTGAAAATTGCATTTTTGTCAAAAAAATAACATAAAATGCCATTTTTCAAACATACTACAAATTACAAAAATTGCTATTTGTTCTAGAAAAAACTAGTAATTATAGTCTAACAGATATAATAAATTCATCAAGGAAAATGGTGTGTAATTTTTAGATTTTTTTTTGGAATATGTTGAAATTGTGTGCAATTATTTAGAATTATCGGAAATTTGTATGGGGTTTGTTAAAATTCTGTGGAAACTTCTTTTTAAAATCATATGACTTTTTTAATTTTTTTGCAATTCTGGCAACTTTTTTTATTTTTTGTGGAACTTCTTTGAATATTGTGGAATTATTTAGAATTATGTAAAATTTGTTGAAATTCTGAAAATATTTTAGAAAAATTTGAAATTTTTGTAGAACTATGCAGATTTTTTAAAACTAAGTGAATTGTTGTGTTTTTAATTTGAAATTCTTTGGAGTTTTTTTGAAATTTTTGAAAATTCCGATAAATTTGTTGAATTTGTTGGTACTGCATTATTGAAATTATATGAAATTTAGGTAATTTTTTTATAGTTTAAATTTAAAAAGACCATAAATTCTTAACTATTGGGTTTTGTATAAAAAGGAATAGTCACTTTCGACTTAAAATTGTCCAAAGAATGCAATCTTAGACTATAGCCGTCGAGTCACGGAACATATATTATTATATTATATTCAATAAATTTATTCTTTTTTTTAATTCAAAAACATAAATCTAAAACCTAATATTTAAAATTTAATATTGCACATAACTTCTTAACTTTTCGAGTTTTGGACAAAAGTGTCTAAGTCAGTAGCAACTTAAAATTATACAAAGAATACGGTCTTAGGCTATGGCCATCGAGTCACGTGACACCCTGTATATCGTATAAAAAAATCAAAAAAGTGAGAAAAACAAATCTACTACTAACAAAAAAAATCGACAATAAAAAATATTCTTTCCAAAACTATTTGTCTTGAATTATCGATTATATTTAAAAACAATTCGAAAACAAACAAACAACTGATTTTTTTAGAAACAGCAAAAAAGTATTGGAGCAACGATGGAATAGGACGTATAACACGAGAGAGCCCTAGAGTATGGTTATGAAGGAATTACTCTAAATTGAGGTAACTGGCTCATACTATGCTGTGTGGGTTTACGATTATCTCGACAACATCGTATACCATTGCGTAATCGTAAATTTATTTGGTTTCTATGGTAAGGACTTGATTCATAATTCGTCGACTTAATTCGGTACGTAATAACGATCTATAGTATTTCGTCCTGCATTATTAATAGGTAACAACAAGCGTATTATTCGTTGTAATTTTGTTAAAAATGACCATTTGATCAATAGGTTTTCAGAGCATTGTGCAATAGTGCATGTTGTGGCTGCGAGTTTTCTTTGTTCAAGTCAATCAATTTGTATTCACCCGTGGATCTAAGAAGGATACTCTGTAAACAAATATTTCGTTTTAAAATCTCAACAAGGGTTATAGTACAACCAACATAGCGTGGCCTATCGAAGGCGTTTTTGTACAGCGACAGAAAAGAACGCACAAGACGAGAGAGGTCCAGACATCTCTCGTGTTATGCATCCTTTTCTACCGTTGCGCAAAAACGGCTTCCATAGGCCACGCTAAGTTGGTTGAACTGTATATTTTATAATTTTTTTAATTAATGTTATTGCTCGAAGGGGTAACTACAGGAACTGCATATACGGAATTCAAAATTCAAGAATTCCGAAAATCGTTTTCCTAATTCTCTTAAATATATTTTCGAATTTCATAGGGAATTCCCAATTCTAAATATATAAAATTAAAATATGCATGATATTAAATTTAAAAAAATGCCAAATTCAAATATAATTCTGTAATATTGAAAAAATATTTTTTGCAAAATCTTAAAAGAGATCTGTTTGAGAGAGCAAAAAGAAGATTAGTCAAATTCCAGAAAAACTACTACTACTACTAGTATAATCAATACGATTGTAAGCATTGCACAGGGCTTTGCTAAAAGAATGCCATTCAACACAAATTGGTGTCTGGATACATTGATTGTTATATATCTACCAATTTAAACAGAATGATTTTTGGAAATGAGAGTATCCACTATGCGCAGTCGTTGATGCTGCTGGAAAATAAAATTCAATTAAATTTGTCGTCAAAGATTTTAAGTCAAAGCACAAAATTAGTTTATTTTCAAAAAATAAATATAAAATAATATTCTTAGAAGAGAATTGCGTGCGATGAAAAAGTCCGCGTTTTTATTTTTATTTATATTCCACTGGGAATCGCTCGGACACTGCGCTCGCTCTTCTACAAATGTTCGACCAAAACTAGGCCACGAGGCTTTAATCTATGCTTCATCAAAACATATTTTAGGCAACAATGCAACGATTTAATTTAATAATGATATTTCCAATTCAAGGAAGAAAGTTTTTAGTTTCTATACTAAAAAATAAACATTAGGAATTAAACTGGTAATAGGACAAAAAAAATCTTTTATAAAAACCTTTTATTGGGCAAATGATTTTTTTTGTCCTATTGCCAGTTTAATTCTCAATTTATATTAGAAGGGCGTCTATTCAAATCATTATAAAAAATAAATGTTTATTCTTTTACATTATATTAATATTTTTCTTACATAATAAATAATATTAGACATAGTTAAACTTAAATAAGACAAATTCCAAAAATATTTATATTCGAATTCCGAATTTTGAAATTTCGGCAAAATTTGCAATCCCTCGGTATATTTCACGGGCAGTTCGTGAAATATTCGGGACAGATTTCATCTTTATGGAATATGAAATATTTACAAAATGTAAAATATTTATGAAATATGAAATTTTTACTAAATGTAAAATATTTATGAAATAGTAGGACGTGTTTAATACCGCTTAGTTTCGAGAAAAGTAAATTTTCAAAAATTTATCCATTTTTTTCATTTCAAATTGTTTTTTTTTCATAATTAGAACAAAGAAATTAAAACAAATTGGATTTTTTTTAATTCGTTTTATGAAGTTAAAAAAATATTTTTTATTTAATTATTTCCTAAACTGAATATTTTGTAAAATTTAGAATGCTACCACTCTGTGTAAAAAAAAACATTTGGCTCGGTTCTTCCCTCTCTTCTGTTTTCTTGACAAAAATTACGTAAATAAAAAAGGAACATATATTTGAATAGATTTTTTCAATCCACTCACTATCTGAAAAATGTTTAAATTAAGATTTTAAATTTACAGGCATGATTTAAGCTTCGTTTAAAACGAAGGGCAATCAATATGAAATTTTGGTGTATGCTTCGGTGTGCGAGTGAAATTTTGTACAAAATTTTTGAAATTGTATTAATTTTTTTTTGCATGTTTAGTTGGCGAGGGATATATTTTCCTATTTATTCTTATTTTGGTGTTTTACTTCGGCAACAATTTTTGTGACGTTTTGAAGTTATTTTGAAAATCAGATCGTTCTTTTGCAGATTAATTTCCAAAAACTTTTTTTTTAATATGATGGCAAATTAATCGAACCGTTCATTTCAAAAGGCACACAAGGCATTTATTTGGAAATTTGAATCTTAATTATGAGTAAGGTTAAGATATTTTTAAAATAATGTGTTTAGCATTTGTAGTAGTCTCAGTTCGTGTAAAAATACATTTATTTAATATTAAAAAGATACTATTTATAGAAAAATACTTGTGGCTTTTGAAATGAACAAACAATTCAATTAAATGGCTGTTATGAGATTTTCAAAACGTATTTATAAATTGCAATAAAATTGTTATTATTCGATTATTCCAAAGCAAATTCAATTGCTTTGGAATAATTGAATAATGAAATGAAAAATCTATCTAGATTAGATAAACTTTTATGTAATCGGACAATAACACAAATTAAATTTAATTATCCTAAAAATGTAAAAATATTTTCGCTTATCGCGAACGAAAGCAAACTTAACCTTGTTACATATTAAATTAAATATTTTTAACAACTTTGCTTAAAATACAAATAAATATTATAAAATTGCAAGATTTATTTCGGCTTACATAGATTAATCATCATTAATAGTAATGAAAATGGACTAAAATTAATTATGGTTCATTTAAATCAATAGTTTTTAACCCTAAAATTTTAGTAAAACATTAACTCTGCGATTGTAATATATGGATCAAAGTGGCTGTAAAAAGAATTAAATTGTAGGAGGCTGAATTATTATAATAATCGAAATAAATGCAACAAAAAATTGCCTCTTGTAGATTAATTAAATTGGACAGATCCGGATGAAACGTTGAACAATAATGTGGCAAACATATGCAACAACATATTGGAACGGAATGTTACAAGATCTATTAAGTATAGGTGTTTATTACATGTGAAATATTAATAGCAATATAACAAAGGAAACATGTAAGGGTGGCGATTCCATAGACAGATTCCTCTGGCAGGTAAACAAAGCTTATGAATACGTTAAGATTTTAGCCCAAATAACTGCACAAATTTACAATATTTACGTTGTGTGACTGGGGATATTTTGTTTGCTCACCTCTTCTGCTGCTCTTTCTTTATCCAATAAATAATAACGGTTTTGTGATGTAACGGGATTGATGCACTTCTCACATTTAACTAATCACATAATCGCGGCTGGTCAGTAGCACTTGACACACGCGGTTAATTGTTGGTGATCTTTGTCGGTTTTCATTTATAAACATAAATATTTACTAGTGGAATGGCCGGGCGCACGTCCGTGCAAGGCGAACGATTGCTTTGAACTGACATGCGCATTGTGCATATGGTAGCTTTTGCTTGTTCCACTGCCTCCCACCACTCAGCCCACTCACTTGTTCTTGTTTGAGACGAGACCGCGCCGCTTTTACACGATAACAATTGCAACCTCAAACATTGTTGATTTTAAAAATCATGATTAGTTATTACAAAATTCGAGTTATTATTTGTATTGAGCGTATTGACACGTCCATTCATGTTCTCAAACATGTAATATTGATTATATTCGGTGTCGAATAGGCGCCGACAATACCGGCATGTTTATTAGGGCATTGTTCACACAAAAATTGCAATATTTTTGAATTTAAGTACAATTTTTCTTATACGACAGCCAGTCATTTTAAATGGATTTTCTATTCTTTATAATTTTGCTCTCGTTTAAACTAATATGAAAAGTACTTCGTACCTCATTTTCACGTCATTATATTATTCGGTGCGATTAGAGTTTGAGAATTCAAGATGAATGGCAATGTTGCATTATCAGCAGTAAAATGAAGTCCAGGCACAAAGTGGAATTAGTTAAAAAAAAAGATGCCAGCCATGATTTTTATCATTATGCAGCTCCAAAATATGTTTAAAATTTAAATAAGTCATTATAATTAATGGTAATTAATTACTTTATTGGATGAGTTTTGATAATATATATAGAGGGTTTTCTACAGCTGGCGCTGTTTTCACTTTCTCAACCGTGATCTCCATTTGTTTCGGTCCATCCAGTCTTCTTCCTGGAGTCCTCTCTCTTCCATCGCTTCATCGACCTCATCCCAGCATGATCTTCTAGGTCTTCCTCTTTTGAGCTTTCCTGGCTGGCTCCATTCCGTTACCTGTGAAATCCATTTGTTTTGATCTGCTCGTCTAATATGGCCATACCAGGTTAGTAGATTTTCCTCGATGTAGTCTAGTGTATTCGTTTCTACACCCATTCTTCGTTTTATTTCCTCATTTTATCCATTCTTGTAACTCAGCAGCTCCTTCTCCAGAACTCCATCTCCGTTGTTTTTATTTTACCCTTAGTTTTTTTTTATTATCCAGTTTTCGGCAACGGATATCATTATATTTTGTACTATTGTATTGTATATTTTCGATTTTGTGTTTTTCGTAATATGTTAGTCCCATAGCACTGTATTTAGTTGTTTTATAGACGCTCTAGCTTGTCCTACTCGATTTTTTATTTTGTTTTCTGTACTTCTGGTTTTTGATATTATGCATCCTAGGTATTTGAAAGTCGCTGTACCTTTAATCTCTCTAGTTTCATCCAGTACTAGATTCCGTACTTCCTCTTTCTGTGTAGTTAGGTATTCTGTTTTGTCGAAGTTTATCTCTAGTCCAAATTTATTGTATTCTTCTTCCAGTTTTTGGAGCATTAAGCTTAGGTCGTCGTCGTCATGTGCAATTATCACTTGGTCATCTGCAAAGCTTAGTGTATATAGGTGCTTTTCTCTTATTATGATGCCCATGCCTTCACATTTCCTTTTCCATAATCTCAGGGTTCGTTCTAGGAATATCTTAAATAGTGTTGGTGATGTTGAACAACCCTGGAGAAGCCCTTTTGTTGTTTTAAATCCCTTTGATAGTCGGCCTCCTACATTTCCATTATACATTTATTTTACAGCTTCTATGAGCGTTTTTGATATTCCTATTTGTTCCAATGCCTCGCATATTTTCTTCCTAGGGATATAGTCGTATGCCTTTTTAAGGTCTGCAAAGGATAGGTGTACGTCTCTATTTTTTGTCATTTTCTTTTCTAAGAGTTGTTGTATTGTCTAAATGTGGTCTATGCATGATTTTCCCGCTGTAAAGCCTGCTTGGTCTTCTCCGATTTTATCGATAATTTGTTCTTTTAGTTTTTGTTTAATTATTTTCCCGTATGGACGACCAATTGTGGGCCGTACACTGATTCCTCTATAGTTCTCGCATTTTCTTCTGTCCCCTTTGTTTAAATATTGAAGTTATATAGGCCTCTGTCCATTCTTTAGGTAGTTTTTCTCTGTTTAATGCTTTTTGGAACATTTGATG
>JARJEC010117935.1:0-10650 GCA_030264575.1 Tachinus sp. AB-2021
GGGTTTCACATTTTTCAGTCTTCTTGTGCTGTTATTTTTTCTTCAATTAATAGGTCTTCATTGAAATTGTATTATATTCCGGATAGTTTTTTCTCTGTCTTCTCATTACTAAAGGCATTAAGCCAATATATTGTCTTTTTCTTTTTATTTGGCCATTTCTTGTTGGAAACTAGTCTTTTTATTTGTTTTTACTCCTCCATAGACATTCTTTATTGAAGTATAGTTGTATAGTTTTACATTTCTTGGTCGTCTTTTTTTTTGTTATTTTTCTTTCGTCCACAGATTTTGTATTTTATTTTGGTTAATTTTTCCATATCTACTAGAAGGTATTTTTGCGTCATCGTTCTTCTTTGATCGGTATTTTTGTTGGAAACCAGTTCTTATATTTGTTATTCCTTACAATGAATTCTTCATTTTAGTTTTATTTTCATATGATATGTAATACTCTATGCATATTATTATTATATACGTGGTTATGTAAATGGGTCAATTTAATTCTTTTTTGCAAAATATAAATTGAAGATGAACTTACCATGGGAAAAAGCAAATTTTAAAGTTTTGTTTAACACAGTTGTGATGGAAGTAAGATGGAATGTGTGCAGCATAAAGTTTTTGTGTTCTACAGCTTACAAGAACTGAGTTGACATCTTGTCTTTGTTTTGGCATTGAACCACCAACTAGGAAAAACATAAGCCGTTGGTTTAGAATCTGCGGAACCGTGTTACTGCTGCGGGAAACTGAGTAATACAAGATATGCTTTTTGCGCGTAGGACGAGTTTAGCTACCGCTTAGGTGTTTGCTATTCAGCATAAGGAGAAACATCAAACATTTATAAAATGTGTTAGAAAACTTTGAAACTTCCATGTCAAATTTATGCTTCATTAAATCAAAAATTGTACAGTTTGTTCAACTTTCTTAAATAATCCCTAAAGATGCACAAAAACTGTTTTCTATAATGACATACTCGTTGTTGATGTACAGGTATAAAAGACTAAAAAATTAGTTTCTATTTAAGTAGGGCTGAACCCTCAAACATGTCAAATTTCAGCATCAATCCGGTGACACATAGTATTTTTTTTAAATTCACTTTTTATTAATCTCTTATTTCTGCTTTTACGAGAACTATTTTTTCTATTCTTTAGCGTAATCTCACATATTGCTTGTATTTTTTTAATTAATTTTGTAAATAAATGTATAAGCTTATAAAACTAGTTTCGAAAACGTTGGTTTTTTATTTTATAAATTGTGCGCCTAAAATGAAAACTATTGTTTGTTAAACACTGCATTTTTTTGCTATTGGCGCTCTATAAAAATGTTGCTTGTGATGAGTTGGAAGGTGTTGTTTGTATTGCAAAATTCAAATATCATATATATATATATATATATATATATATATATATATATATATATATATATATAATAGCGTGTTTGTGAAACAATTTAATAAAATAGATTCTTTATTTTGAGTTACAAAATAGTATATTATATATAATAGAATTGAAACATACAATACATGGATAAAGTATGGTGTAACTTGAGATTGAATCATAAGTGTAAATTCAGCACGAGTAGTGTATTGCTAATCTTTCATTTAAACCTTTGTATGAAATAAAGTATAGTTGTAAATAAAGTTGTAAAATATTTAGTATATTGGTAAATTTGTTTTATTTATTAAAAAATTAATTATTTCATATTCTGATAATTTTAGAGTCAAATTTCTGTGCTCTGGAATTTTGGGTAAATTTTTATTTCAAACAATACTGCCTGGACTATGAAATTTTTATTGTTTGGCACTAAAAATATAAATTTACTATTTTAGTAATCGTAATATACTAATTAAGTCGAAATATTGAAGAGAGCTCAAATTAAATTAATTGTATTAAAAATTAAGAATTAAAAATTGGTAATTTAACTAAGTTAGTACATTTTAGAGTTTGATTTTGGACCTTTAAACTAAAATTTGAGGTAATTCTTGAAGCAAGCAAAATATTGAAAAGCAAATTAAAATATTTAAAACGGTATCAGTTATCAGTGTTATCAATCACATTTGAGACCAATATCTACACATCATTTAATCTACAATATTTTTTATATTATAAAAGACGACAGATTTATTTAAAAGTAATAACATTTTTTTATTTTTTAATAATTAATCTTTTTTATTAACATAATTCTAATTCCTAAACTTTTATTTTTATAGCTACAATCTATCTTGTATAAACCATCTATGTTTGTTATATGAAAATATACAAAAAGATTATTCCTTACAGCTACTAAAAACAATAAATATAGATATAGAATTCTAATAAAGATAGTGTTGTATTAAATCGTCATGAATAAAACTACCATTAGAAAACACATCAATAATACTTAACTTGTCAACTATAAAATCCAATTAATTAATATTAATAGACTTCCGGTTCCACTTGTTCATTGAAAATTAATTGCCCGTCAATACAACTAAGACCGAACTTTCCGGCACACATTTCTTGCCGTTTTTGCTAGAAAAGTTAGAAGCCCATAAGAAATATGAGGGCGTAGGTATAAGAGTTAATTTATGCCTGTTCCTTGTCAGTAGTGCATTTTATGGATCTTTTTGGTCAGAAACTGTTGGGGGATGTTTTTTGGCTTGAAGCCAGTACCCTCGTTACACGAGCTGCAAAGTCGCAAATCATGCGAGAGCAACTCCAATATCAATATAGCTCGTTGACTTCGCTGCAGTAGGATTTTTATCAGAAAATACAATATGTAGCCGCTCTTTCCATCCCATGCACTCTCTCATAACATCAATCGAGCACCCTCTTCTGGCTATTATCATGAATTTTTAATCAAATTAAACCATTCAACATTATTCAACGTCTATTAATGCATCGGAAATGGATTGAATGTTATTTCAAATACCATATCATTTACTAATTGCATCAATGCGTCAATTCAAATTATTTCCTATTGATGCAACGAACTACATAATATATGATATGCATCGTATTTTCTAACTACTTGTATAAACTATTGTCTATGAGAGCTTTTATCATATTCAATTCCATCGCCATACAATTCATAGTTATTAATCATGTAACAATAATTATTGTAATTTTTACAACATGTTAAACTGTATAATAATTTGTTTTTATAAGATTATTTTTTAGTTTACGCATCTTTTTTTACATTGAAATTTGTAATAAATTATGATAGTGATGAAAGACAAAGTAACACATGTCAAGGAAGGTCATATGGAACTTGTATTGGATATCAGCAAGGACATGCAGTCTGGCAAGTTTCCGTAGTATCGCGTGGGTGGCTGTAGAGTAGGTGATAAGTGATGCGAATGACTCACCATTCGCGACATGTGCTCGGCCGCACTGTGATATATTGTTTGGCATTAGTTACATGACCACCACAATATCCTGTAATCCTGACACGCACACCGCACTGACTTAAGCCGCGGACATTTGTCGGGCATCTTTAGCAGGAGACAGATTGTTCATGGACGATAGAAAGATGTCGGGAAGAATAAAAACTACTACTTTATACAAGCAGCATTTTTAGAGCTGCATAAATCTGAAGAATGTGTAACTTTTACAGTTTTCTTTAAAAAGAAGTATATTCAATTAATAGAAATGGAAATAGTTACAATTTAATTTTAAAAAATCTAATTTAATTTAATTTATTTAATGAACAATATTTTCCATCTGTATAACACCATTCTAAGATGATTAATATGATTTGAATTAACATCTAGATATATAATTACAAAGGTAAAATGTAACGGATCTCGGAGATTCTGAACAATGTACAAATTAATGAAGTCAGTATGAGTGGTTATACGTCTTTAAATTATCCATTTAACATTTGTTTTTTTTTATTTTCGTATCCCAATTTAGAATTTAAAAACAACGATTAGTTACACAAACCAACTCTGCTGTGCATGCAAACACTCTAAAAGTTTTCTGGAGTGGTGTTAACATGACAACACAGTTTGAGTGACATGTTAACAAAAGTATTTTAAATTTAAAATTTTAAATGGATATGCTTACGATTAAAAAAAGGAAAAAAGTTTGAAGTAAAGTTTATTTCTGGCACAAAGGGCTTTGTGTTGTAATAAATTGTTAGGTCTGTTTACAGTTTTATTATTTAACAATTTTAAATTACATTTCAATAGCGTATGACTATGAATAATAAATGCAAAGCGTCTTAAGGTCCGAAGTTGGTAGCTTAAAGAAATATCATTGAAGTTATTTAAAATTGTTTACTACTCCAAATTTAACATAGATTGGTCTATGGAAATCGTTTCGCGCAACGATGACGAGAAAAGAACGCATAACACGAGAGAGGTCTGGACTTCTAAAGTGAGTCAGTAGAGTATATTAAGTGTTAGAGACAGTATATTTAAGTTTTTTTTGTAAAAAATATGTATACGCAGTCACTCTGATTATGTTTATTAATTACGGCGATATATCATTTTTTAATTAGTTTTTTCTTTAATGAAATATTGAATTAACTTAGGTGCACTGATTATGTGTTTATTTTATATTTAAATAATAACAAACAACGTGTGTCATATGTCCATGTGTGTTAAAAATACATTAAATTCAACTGCGAACATCTAACATAAAATCAAAATCGGCTAACCAAACTCTTGGCGGTATATTGGTAAACCTTTAATATACGTTACATATATGTAGATATGTGAAAATATATATATATATATATATATACGTTTAATAAATTATCTAATTTTGTGTTTACTGGGAAGTGTCAGATGTAATTTGCACATAAAATATAAATAAGCAAATACTTCTAACAACAAAAACAAAATATCAAATTTTTTTCTAAACATATCAAATTAAATAAACAAACGATTTAGTCATTTGTTTTAATTGATTAAGTCTAATAATTTACCAAAGTTGAGAAATCAATTTTTTTTTCTGGTTGTTTTATAAAAAAATAAATCTATTTTTATCCAAAAAAAATTCTGGTTATTTTATAAAAAAAATTAAAAATATTTTTTTTATAAAACAGCCATTTATTTATTAATTTTTAATAAATTTGCAAGTAGATACTAAAATTAAAAAATAGTTTTTGTAAGGTTTTGTTTAATATTTGCAAAGTAATAAATAATAAAGTAAAAACCAGAAACTTTTATTATAATTTAAAAAAATGAAAAATTATTCTAAAATTAAAAAAAAATAACACACCAATAATTTAAGTTATATCAACAAAAAAAACTTTATAAATCCCATATATAACTTTTAAAATAAGTTGAAACGGTTTCAATTGCAAAAATAATATACGTAAATACTAATGTGGGGTTTGGGCATAGTTGCAGACACTTCAGACAAATGCTACCTTTCTACAAATGTATCCGCCACTCACGCGACACCGGAAATGTACAGCGTGATAAATTCTAGAAGGTAATGAGAAGCACGCCATTCTATAAACACATTTTTTATTAAATTTGCGATGTTTATTTAAAGATGCTTTGGTTTATTGAATCCCAAATACTCGACGATTTTGTTATTTAATATTGCTGAAAATACCAACATCTCTTGAACAAAACAATGTACTACGATATACTAGTAATTCAAATTAATTAACAATATCAATGTCCCCATATGGTCTGACAAAAAGTGTATATACACATTTTTACAAGAAATGCGTATAACTACTCAAACTACTTACATTTTAAGAACTGTTTGAGAACTATTGAGAATTTTTTAAATATTTCTTACTGTCTTCAAGAGATGCTTGAGATAAACTATTTATTCATTTCAAATAATTTTCTATACATTTTAAACAAAAATGTATAGAAAATTATTTGAAATGAATAAATGTTTTTATTTTTTATTTTTTTTTGTTTTTAAATCTCAAGACTGAGAATTTTAACTTTCTATTATTAAAAATGATTGTGGAATTATTACATTTGCCAATGGTCGTGGAGAAAAATGTAACGCAATACAGAGATATTGAAAACTTTTAATAGTAATAAAGGGTGTTGCGTAACTAAGAGGTAATATATTGTTATAGCTAAAACCAGCTTAGTAAAATGTTTTTCGTTTAAGATATACAGGCAGTTGTTAAATTTACTTGTAGAAATATGTAATATTTATTAAACAGAATTTTAATGCCGTGTATTTCATGTATTATTTTTTTAAATTTACATGGTAGAATAATACAGTAATAAAAAATTAAATAAAACGTTTTTAGCACCAGTTTACATCAAACAGAAAAAAGAAAATTTAAAATTGATGAGTGCTATTGAAATGGAGTCAAGTGCGTAGGTAGTAAGACAGAAGGATGTATAAATTTTATTAGAAAATGTAGTTAAATGAAAATTTTTACTTCTGCTGCGTGGTTCAAGCATTTTTTAATTTATTACAAAAAGAACTGTTTATTTTGAACGTTTTTTATATAAGTTCAGATGTTGTGGTCACTTTATTTAACATTTTTTAACTACGACCTTTTGGTTATTATGAAGTCAATAAAAAATATGTATGTTGTTTGACAGTTTAGTATGGAGTATAATGTTGTATGCAGCATAAGTTTGGAGATGGATAGAATAAGAAAAACTGAAGTTAATTTATGCAAAGTTCTGCAAATGCTTGTGAAACTTCAGCATACATTGTACTGGAAGACACAAAAAGGATAAAGTCAGGGTAGAAGTTAGAAAACGAGTTACAAAGTATGAAGAAAGACTAGAACAGAGAACTGAATGTAAAATCGGCCGTTTCATTTAAAAAAAATAAAATGTATGTTATTTGATGTATAAAATGTATTTTAACCCATAAAATTTTATAAAAAAATATTCATGTAATCAAGAAATACAACGCAGTCACGGAAGTCACGTCGAATGTTTGAATGGCAATCAATGTTGGGATCGGTCAGCACACAATTAAGGAGGCATATTTCTAGAGTAACAAATCTTAACTCAACATACGCACACACACACACACACATCCCTAGATAAACACGGCTGAAGGACCTCGAGGTCGATGGCCAGTTGAGTAAAACCTAACAGATACAACAAACTACTACTTAATCAACAGACAGATCTGTTTGAGTTTTTGTTTCACTGTAGCTTCACCGTTATCTAGCAATTGAACGACGCGCAACATTTTCTATTTAAATTCATGTTATGAAAATTACTGTTGCCGATTAATAAAATAAAAACCAACAGCAATATTTGTATTCGAAAGCTTCAAATATTACAAAAAAAATCTGTTTTATTTATTTAAGCATTTCCTCTAGTTATATTTTAAAACACTGTTTATTTATTAATAATATTTGTTGAAACGTTTTTATTTGTTTTTGGTTATAGAAAAAAGTGTACATACATATAAACATAGTCAGGGGAAGCATTTTAGCAATGCATAAATCTAAAAAAAATATATTTTGATATAATGCAAACGTAAACTTTGCAAGAATCAATTTTATTATTTTTTATAAATAATGCACAGTATTTTTAGTGAATTTAATCATGAAACTATTATAAAAAGATAATCGGAATAATGTGAACTTTATTTGTAACTTGTTACATGTTTATGAAGCCTTGTTTTAATTACATTTAAATGAGCATTGATATGTATTCATTTATTTACAAACACAAGTGCTACACTGAATTAATTTGTTGAAAATAATTAGTTATATTTACGTTTACTAGGTTTTATTCATTGACTCAATTAAAGAACTCTCTTCCTTGTAACTGATTCGTAAGTACTCTATAAAATTGAGTTTTTAAGTCAAACGGATTTTGTACTTTCGAAAATTAATTTTATTCAATTATGTTGCCATAAGTCTTTATTTAATGGCTTAATCAAAATGTTTGACTCTTAATTAATTAAATAATTCTTTTAAAAGTTGATTTTACTAAAATATGTTGCTTAGTCTATATTATTTTTTAAATTTTTAAAATGAATACAGTTTCGATTCAAATTGATATATATAACAATATTTAGCATTGCGGCAATATTAACGAAATTATTGCAAAATATCAGTTCTTTTGAACAATATTTTTATTCAAGTAGGTTGCCATAAGTTTTTATTCAACAAGCTAATCCAAATTTTTTATTTGTAATAAATAAAATAAAATCAGATTTGCTTTAAAACGACAGATTTATATACAAAATTGGCGCAATATTTAAGAAATTATTGCAAAATTTCATTCCTCTTGAAAAATGTTTGCTATAAGTTTGTATTTAATGCCTTAATCCATTTTTTTACTTTTAATAAATAAATAAATAAAACCAGTTTTGGTTTGAAATGATATTTTAATATTAAATATTACTGCAATAGTAAAGAAATTATTGGAAATATGTTTTCCTAAATTTTTATAGAAGGCGTTAATCAATTTTTTTACTCTAAATAAAAGAAAAAAAATCATTTTGCTTCAAAATGATATATTAATATTTAATATTGCTACGATCTTAATGGAATTATCGCAATAAACAAAAAAACGCGTCAAAAGTTTAGCAAGTTGACCAAATATATTTCCCATAAATTTGTGGTTTTAATTAAAAATTAAAAATTCTCATAATCTGGTACTTAAAAAACTATAAAGATAACACATAATCGTTAAAAACCGGATCAAACAATTCGGTTTTGAAATGCGTTTTTCTATTTTTAATATACAGTTTGGTTATGGTTTGCGGATTAAGAAAATTAGTGTGGTTTGTTTTGTTGTAGTTATTTATAATGAAAATATCTGATATCAATAAGGAACTTACAAGCCAAATGCAAATCAATTGATTGATTTTGCATCATTTTAAATGATATTTTAATACAAATTTTGTGACGTTTACTAAAATATTTCTTATTTATTGAATGATAGAATGGTAGTTATTTTTAATAGTTAATCATTATAATATTATAATTTGTGTATAAAAATGCAAAACTTGTACTGTTAAATGGTGTATTATAAAATGAAAGGCATATAAGTCAAGATCCATTAAAGTTTCCTTGCACCCTAAAACCGATAGCATACTTTTCATACAAAGCCCCACACTTCCCGAAATTTATGACGTGCTCCTTCCGAGTGAGCATTAAATGACATAATATTCGGGGAGGGTTGTTTTAGATCAGGTGAAGTTTTCGGTCGTAATGTGTGCCATCTACATGCGGAGCACTCGGCGTGTTATTAAGACCGCCAGGGATAAATAATCTGTTGTTTTGTTGTGGCACGAATAATCGCTCATGACACACGCGATAAATTAATTGCGAGATGAGCGAGCGAGCGAGAGACGAGCCTTTTACCGGCTGCCATTTAGTTTCGTTTCTTTTATTTTATTTATAGACGGTGATTAATTCGGCCAGATTGCTCATTCGTTCTTCTTAACATTATTAATTTAGATTTAACCGCACCGGATTGTACTACTGCTATTTAAGAGAAGTTATTATTCAACTATAAATTAAAAAGTGATACAAGTTTCTTCTTTCTTCTTTAGATAGCAAAGCTAAAATAAATATTATAGTTTGCAAACATAATTGTTTATTAAAAACTTGATACTTTTATTTGTATTAGAATAGGAATTTGTTAAAAAAAGTCATCGAGCAAGTTTTGTTGAAAAATTGAAAAAAAAACAATTTATTTATTTTTGACTTATGAAGGTAATTATCAAGTACTTGATAATGACCTGTATAAGTCGAAACTCGAGTCGCCTTTATTTTTTATTTTTAATAAATACATAATTTTTGTGGTTAAAAATCATAGTAATATTTGTTTTATTTATTTCTAATTTGTTATTAATTTTACAATAAACGATATACAACTAAAATGGAAGATTTAGTGATGCTTTTTTTATCAAATTCATATTTATTTTCTGTTATAATTATTTTTACTAAATAGATTAACTTTATAATATATCTTAAAATTATGAAGAAATATAGCGACTGCTTCTGAATTCTAATAGATTTATTTTATGTAATTTTCTTTATTTTGTAAGAAGAATGATTCATAGCAGATGCAATAAAAAGTGATATATGTGGAATCTGTTTCAAATTGTTCACCTTTATTTTGCGAGGTTTAATATAAGAGTGGCCCGAGAATTTCTGGATTGCATCCAATATTTTATTTATTCTAAACAATAAATTTTTTTTCTTAAAAAACATTGAAATATTAAAAGCCACATTGATCGATTATCATAAAAATTTCAATTTTACGATAATCGATCAATTATAACATAAATTAGAGCATTGACTTACTAGTTTTACTTGTAATTAAAAACCTTTTAAAATTAAATTTACTAAATACCTAGTATATAATATTATTATTATAATAATTATTATTTTCACTATTATTAGTATTATTATTATTATTATTATTATTATTATTCTTTATTTTCACTATAATAGGTACACATTGCATTACAATATTACATTACATAATACATATAATCTTCAATAATGCCGGATTCTTCAACTAAGGCATTATCCTTGGTTCTACACCTTTGTGATCCATCGACCGGTTCCTAAAACTGCATATTTTTGGGCCTCCCGTACAATATAATTTTTTAATCCAATATTTTCCAAATTTTTTTTTCATTTGTTTTAACTAGACCATTCGTACTAATAATAAAAGGTTTTATGAATACTTTTTCAACTTGCCAAATACTTTTAATTTGAAATGACAGTTCTGAATATTTTTGAATCTTTTCC
>JARJEC010117941.1:0-10716 GCA_030264575.1 Tachinus sp. AB-2021
GTGGACTCTATACTACGTACCTGGAAAGACCCTGCCAATGCATTTGAGGATTTACAAGACAGCGGCAAGACTAACCAATTAAACCTGCGGTAAGGTTTTGTCGAAAACTTATATTATTCAAAAGTTTGGTTATTATAACACGATTTTAAACACCATGATGTATGATGATCACTTACATACCGTAAATAGATACATAGCGTATAGTCCAACTGAACTGATTATGGCCGTCTTTATGAGGTGGTTTATTTCCGCTGGTTTCTTACATGTGAGGCATTATTTGTGAGTAACTTAAACATTTTATCAATATAGGCTACGATCGTGGAATTATAACATATTTTATAGGATCGTAAACCTTTCTGAAATATACTACATTGCATCTGGTTAAACGTTGACCACGAGCATTTTTACATAGCTGTGAAGATGGCTTTAAAGTAATTTTAGAGTTTATAATTTATTTAATTGTAACAAAACCCAGTAAAATTAATGTAATATCGAAATGCATGATCAGAAAAACCGGTGCCCACCACTTTGTCGCGATATACGCCATTTTGTAGCAATTTGGGGTTTATAGGTTGAAATAAAATATTACTATTACATGTACAATAACTACCAACTCACGACTAACTACTAACTAATTTGTAAAACAACTCTTTGAACTTCTCAAAAAACTAATCAGTACCGTTTTTTGAAAGCCAAAATGGCGCTAGTTACACACATATGAAGGGACAAATTCACCCTGTAGTTTTTTGTTTAAGGCATTTCGACTTTTCTGGATGTAAATGATGAAAGCTGTTTTTTTAAGTAGAAAAAGTATACTTTATTGATTTTGATATCTTCACTCGTTTTCGAGATATCTGCATTTTAATATTCTTTGTTAAGCAAAAATTTGGCACCGTAAGATTTTGCAATAAATTGTGTGATATAGAAATAATAAATTATTTATTCCAACTCTATCTAATTCATAGACAATTGTTTTCGCACTAGAAAAATATAATATTATAAATATATTCTTCATGCGTCTTTTTTATCGTTGCGCAAAAACGTTTTTTATAGGCCACGCTATGCTGATTATACTATATTCAACTATATTTATTCAAGCACGAGTCTGTTTTGGTCACGAGCCGCGTAGCATTGGGCTACCGAATAGACGAGTGCTTGCAAAGCCTTCTTCTCTGTTTAGGTAATTAAAAAAAAATATTTCATTATTTTACTTATATTTTAAATAATGGTGTTTAAACAGTAAATAGGTTAGATAACCACTAGATAATGCCAACCGTTTCAAATAAATATTACAAAATCGTTGAAGAATGAAAATAATGTTAAATGAAGCTCATTCTAGCATTATTTTGGATGAGGTGTTCCAACAGTTACGAATAAAAATAACTAAAAATCATCAAATAATGAAAATTTTTAAAGGATGAAGTTTATTTACCTCTAAGCGAGAGGATTTAATGTAATTCTTTTTTACATATAACAAAAAAATAAGCATCTTCTAACTAAACTATGAAATGTTAATAAATCTCTATCCGATTTGCAATTACATTTTATTGCGTCTAAAAATACTATAGATATTTAGCTGGTTGCACAGGTTTATAATAAATAAATAATTTTTAACAGATAACGTAAAATATTGAAACCTTTATATCTTAAAGCTGTATTTGTACTTATGTGGCAATTTCATAAATGTAGGGATATATTTTCTACTCGTACATCCTTCTGATTTTCGTTGTTTTATATTTTCCTTACAGATTATTCCCTTGGCGAAGAAAAGCGGATTTAGTTTTTCTTTTCTTAGGACATGCTGTTGGCTAAGTCGGGACGGATTTTGGGCAACGTATGTAAATTACATTTCGAAACACATTATTGCTATTAAACGTAAGACATACATCTTACAATCTAGATATTTTTGTCTGTAGACATTTTTTTTTAATTTGTAACCGGAAGTAAATTTTATTTAATTAATTATTTATATATTATTTTTATTGAACGTTTTATACAAATAAAAAATAAAGATATATCATTCATTAAATTAATAGTTAACAAAACAGAAATAGAGGTAACAACAAAGTTGTTAGTTACATAACATAAATTCTTTTTAAATAAAAATGTAAATACAATTTACTATGTTTTATAACAATTTACTTTTTGAATTCACTACTAGTTTCGGCTACACTAGAAACTTCTACGGATAATACAAGTAGTGGATTAACACAGAGGTGACGGCTACCTGAATTAATTATAATATATTAAGGTACAATTATTTTTAATTGCTATAAAATTAATTAATATTATTATTTTGCAAAATTAAGTTAGATAAACATTTATATAACCAATAAAATACATTACATAATATATTATTATATACAAATTTAAACATTAAGATTGTATAAATACAATATCAATTTGTAATGTAAGATTACAATTTTCAGTTCCAAGGCATCTTTATCGACGTGTATGCAGACCCGTGTTTTGAGGTGGTGCATACCTCGTATTCTGTATATTATTACGATGTTTTTTATATTATAATAAAAAACTATTTATTATTTGATTAAAATAAACTTTTTTTTAAAACAACATAAAACTTTTTTATGCCATCTAAGAATTTTGTAAAATATTATACAGAGCTGTTTTTAAGCATCTAGCTGAATTATAGACATATATACCATATTTTAAATGATGTGTCACAATGTGGGACGTAACATTTAAAGTTTTTGTACATGTACTTATTGGAGGGATGGGAGAAACTGACCCAAAATAAAAATTTTTTTTTGCCTTTAATTTTTTGAAATATTCAGGGATCCGTTTGAAAAAAAAACTACCTGTATATAAAAATCAAGAGCACAAAGGATATTCAAAGTGTGTATTATATAATATTTATTTATTTTTTATTACATAGGCTTCATAAACTTAAATATTTTGTCAAAGTGAAAGGTTACATAATTTGAATTTCTGTACATATAAGCATGAAAATAAGTAAAAGTGGCATACTAAATTTTAAAGAAAAACGCATTATAAATCATATTGAAAATATCAAAGAAATGTGTAAAAGGTTAGAAAAAAAAAATGAAGGTTAAGATAATGTGTCAAAAAGGTGAAAGGATATTCACAATAATATAAAATAAAAATTAAAAATGTGATAATTAAATTTCTATGTGTGTAAATATTACAAAAATATTACATAAACAGAAAAAATAATGTAAAAGAAAATCAAAACGTTAAGAATATTGTCAGACATTTAATGAGAAATATCGCAAAACCAATAATGTCAAGAAAAAGTTAACAAACACTAAAACAGTGAATTAAATTGTTTGAAAATTAAAAAAAAATAGGAATGTCGTTTTTCACACAAATATATGAAAATATCAAAATCAATGGTATTATCAGACAGAATAAAAAAAGCAACAAATATAATTAATTGTAAGAATGCAACCTTTAAATAGAAGAAAGCTGCTGCTAAGTACTGGTGATACAAGAATTTTAAAAATATAAAAAAATAGGACGTAAGTTGAGACCTTGAACAAAAAGAAACTCTATACAAGAATGAAAGGAAAAGAGTAAAAATGTAATTATTAAATAGATGGGAAAAGGAATGGAAGGGAGACTAAACGAAAAATGACATTTGGGGACACGGGAACAAAATCATGCGAAACAAAACAAAAAGAGGAAGAAACCTTACATATTAAAAGAATTTAACTGAGAGGTTATCAAAAATCTGCTATCGCAAAAAAACACAATTTCTTACAATAGATTAGTACTAGTAATTTCATCGACAAAGAATAAATGTAACATATGTAAAATAATGAAAAAACGAAGCAAAATACTTATAGTGATTACTAAAAAAGTTAAATTAATGAACGTGGATACATTTCTCAAAAATGTGAAAGAAACTAAGCTAGTCATATACAAAGGACCCACGAAACCCCAAGATATTGAAAATTCTTACTAATCTCTAGTTGTAGCTACTAGAAAAAATATTTCAAACTGATTGAACTGGAAGGTAACAACAACCAGTTGATCAATTTAGAAATAGATGAAATAGATCAACCAGCTCCGGCGTAGAAAAGGTCATAAACTTATTCAAAGATGAGGAACAAAAACCATCGTACGAGAAAAAATGTTGTGCCATAATACGGCTGACGACAAACATTCTTTTCAACCAACAGGCAGATATTATAAAAAAAAACTAGAAAAAATACTTTTTCTAGTTTTACTATAATAATCCACAATACTTTATAAATGAAAGAATTAAAAAGAAATTAAAGTTAAGAGCTTACTTTTATAATTCATTATTAACATTTTTATTTAAATTATACACAGTTGTGTGGTTAAAGCTAAATAGAACCGGCTTAAATTTATTTACTTTACAAATAATACAAAACTTAATTTCTGTGAAATATTTATTTTGTTCGTTTTTAATTATTATACATAATAAATCATTTTTTTCTTACATGCATTACTTGTTTAACGTTAGTAATTGTGTTTTTTTAAATCTCCTCCAATCGGGTAGTTATATTGTACATGCCGTCGGATTAAAACTAATTACAAAAGTAACTAAGCGAAATCCTTGGAGAAATGTAAAAAGCGTCTATCAGCTTAACATTCAGTCCCTTATTTACATCAAAAAGAGTCTACTTTTTTTAAAATTGTTTATCAAATATTTATTTTAGTACTTTCATTTAATTAAGAATAATAATTAAATCAGAATTGAAAATATATTGTCCGTCAAAATTAAAAGCTAAGCGTTGATTTACATTACACTAGATATAAATAGAAATGAGAATTTAATAAAAATATCATATACATAATATAAATTGATTTTAAAATATGTTTTAAAGTTGCGCTTTAATATAAAACTAGATATAACGTCAACAATCAATTTATTTTATTAAATTTACTGTTCAGTAAAAGCACTTTTTTCCTGGAAATGGATATCGATTTTTGTCCTGGCATTTGAAGCGCATTAAATGAAAAATGTAGTTATTGTATTTTTAAATTGTTAGGATGCCAATTCATTTTTAACCCACAAGAGAGATTACAATGTTAAAAGGCAATTATAAATTAATCTGCTAGCTCTGTGAGGAATATGAGCGCATTGTCAGGTCTACTAAAACAAATATTGCTGTTGTCAGTTATATAAAATAGATCAAAGTATTATTTATCAATTACCTTAAATAAAAATATGTATGTAATAAAGTTCTTGTTTAATTAAGTATAAGTTTGGTTAATATTTATAAACATTTACACTTTTAATGTATTTAACTAGCAAAATAATATGAAAAGCTATTGAAACTTTGAACACAACAATATTAAATAAAATTTAAAATATAATTCAACAAGACAATTGACGGATAACGTAATTGTTGAAAATATTTTGCCATACAATCTAATTAACTTTAGTTTTAAAAGAGTTAAGTTGCTTCGATAAGCAAGAGAGAGGAAGAGTGTCGGCCAAATCAAATCGCTGAATGGTTTATCGAAGGATTCGGAGAAGAGCCTCCCACGATCTTGAATTCAGATCTGCTCAACGTTGATTTTATATTCAGAGAGGAAAGTTAAAACCTCATGTTACTAAATTTGCAAACTAAATACGCATGCACGAATAGTAAATAAATGAAAAGTAGAGAGTGAAGCGGCCCATATGCTTACGGTGGCATCATTCTTTGTTTAAGATAAATTTAACTTAAAAAATTCTGTGAAAATAACAATAATTGTTAATATAATTTTTTTTAAATTTAAGTGTGACGTAAGATTCAAAATGAATATTTTGTCTAAAAAGTATTTTCAGAAGAATATTGATTTTTTAATATATTAAATTTAACATTAAAGCACGCAATTTTAGCATATACACAAAATTTTGCAAAATATGTATTACATATACAACATTTGGTAAAACTATGTATTAAATGTGCAAAATTTGGTAAAACTATGCACATATATTAAAAATATGCTAACTTATTTTTATTTAAAGGGCCATATGTTGAGAAAAAAATCCCTTGAACAAAAAAATGTGGGATATATAAACGCTTAACTTAGTAATATCACTCAAATATTTTAAGAACATATAAATTTCTTTAGTTTTCATTGTTTGATATTATTTATTCATCGTTATTTTAAATCATAAAGTTACATTATAAATTTTATGATGGTTACGCATGAGCATATTTTGTGTAATTTCTTTTGTTTACATTTTGTAAGTCATTTAACATTTATTGGGAATTGTTTGGTATCATTGGTATACGCGGCAGCAATGCATCCTCTCCTTTGTATTTGCCATTTAAAATTGTTGCTTTGATAAGATGGCCCATTATTTTTTGCACTACTAATCTGGTACCATTGCAAAGATTTAGTGGATGAATGTTACGAAGCAAGATAATAGGCGAGCCGCTTTTCAATATCAAGCGGTGTCTTAGTCTTAGTCCAGTGCATTAAAGAATTTAATCGGATAATTGATAATTGACTCCGTTTTCATCAACAATATTAATGGACTTGGGCGTAAGAATGCTTCATCTAACAAGATGTCCTGAATTTTGAAATTTATAGCATTAACATCAATAGGTTTGGCAGCTAATTATCGCACATTTACTGAGCCATTGATGATTGCCATAATTTTGTCTAATTGCGGAAAAGTGCTGTTAATTAATGCATGCTTTGTTGCTGTGATTTGAAAGAAATTGGTGGGCAGAATAATCCAGTGCGTGGTGGGAGTAATGAAAAGTTTTTCATTACCAATATCTATCAATGGACGCATGTTTGTTTATAATTTCAACCTCCGGCGTCCGTACGTTTCACCATAGTGGCGATGATTTTAAGCAGGCATTGTTTTTATCGGCATATGTTGAGCGTGGTATTATGGGTAGTGTTTGTCTGAAGTCTCTAGACAATAAAACAAGTGCGCCGTTAGCTCTCAAATTTTCAAATGTCCGATTGAGCGCTTTTATTGAATGTTTATGCGCCATTATGAATAGACTCAAACAGCGTTAGCTCTTTTGCCAAGCTTTCATCTTTTGCACGATGTATTCCATGTGAAATATGTTTGATGTTCCGGTATCCGGAATCCGGTATTTCTACTGATATAATTAGATTAATTTCCTCTGGTTTAACTTAACCAAATTAGAATATGCATATGATGCAATGCACGTTTCTGCCACTCCACAAAATACATACTGTAAAGAAATATGTTGTAAATCACCTACATTTGCTTTAACTACAAAAACATTGATGTCACTAATTTCAGTGTAAAAATGAGATGCTTCTGCTAAACAAAGCACCTAGTGGCTCAAGCTGTAAATGTGCAATCGATAAATTGACGTAGTTAGTTAGATAGTGATGCCACTTACCGGAGACTGACGTAAAAACATTTGCATCCAAAGTAATGTATAATGCGAATATGGAATCAATTGGTATATAGATTTGATAGTGGCGCCACCTATCAGAACCGCAATACTTACAAACCATACTCACAGTCTGGAGAATATATGGTGTAGATATGGGCGCAATCCGTTGAGTGGTTTAGCCGTGAAGCGATCACAAATTAACGTATACAAGGATTATATATATAATAAATGAATATATTAGAAAAATAAATATACTTTGTAACAGTGTAACGGTCAATATTTACGTTACAAATAGAATTGTTGGAGTTCTCTATTTTATCTATTTTCGGTTTCGCAAGGTCGCGTGGAAGGAACAAATTTTGGCGGAGCCTGAAAAGAACTTTCTTCCCTCGTGGCGGTGAAACGGTAAGGACCGTAGGCTACAGGCGGTATATATTGAAACATCCACGAGGATCTAAAAATCCTCGAGGATCGAACCTATTGCTTACAGATTATCGTGTGTGTCGATGGTGTTGGTGTTTGTCGCGAATGTGTGTTAAAAGGTTAGTCATATTTTTCATTTTCCATGCACGTGCATGTCATTATCACCGTTCCATCATTTTTCATCCCCCTTTCCAATGGTTACTCGTTCAATTAAATTAATCGATATTTAAATTGTTAAATCGGCCTGTAAATTTATATATTCGGTCCATAGGTATTTTGATTTTTTGAATATGTAATGGCTGGCCAGGGAATTACAATTCATTAATCATCCCTTTTGATACCCTAAAAAAACTAGTGGAATTGTCTCAAGGGCGCGAAAAGATCCAGCGTTGATTGTAGCTACGTTGCATTCTAAGGCTAAAGGTGAATTTAGTAACCGTGACGCCTTGAAAGAAATACACGTTTTCGAGTTCCGAACCGCTTGTACGTCTGTGGGTTTAGTAAAGTCGCCATCTAGACATCCGCTACGAGTGCACTTCCATCCTAGTCCCCCATTAATTAGGCGCTAGGGCCAAGCTAATTCAATAATCATGTGTATTTTTGATTAATAGCAAGTTTGAGTAATAGCAAGTTTGAGTAATAGCAACTTTGAGTAATCGTTATAACCATATTATATTTATAATTATTATATTTTGTACGAATTAAAAGTAATTCCATTGTTGACTAAATCATATTTCCTGGTTATACTGTTTTTTGATTCAATCCTAATCCATTGTCGGTAATATCGGATGGCGGGCAGCCTGTTTATTACAAAAAAAAAGAGAAAACCAACTGACCCACCCCCGCACCACTGATGTAGCTGCCGAACAAGTGAGACGCGTCATATTTCACAATATAGTCATATGATAACAATCTAAAATTGAAGTAGTTCACTTATTTATACTTATTAGTAAAATGAAAATATAATTCCTAAATAGTGAAAATAGACGGTATTTTGAGTTAATTTACTAGTAATACACCCCGATTTGTTCAGTAACACCCGATCAGAAAACTTTGAAGTTAAATAAATAAAACATTTTTTTATATATCTTATCACGAAAACTTATTACACCATTACTAGTTTTGACCAATTACCTGGTCAGTATCACACGATGATTTAAATAAATCCAAAAAGAAAATTACAAGGTGTATCTATACAACCAAAACAAATATAAATAAATTACAGGTAATAATGTTGATACGTGTCACTCTGCATTCCTCCTTTAACTAGCGTTGTTGGGGTGTCTGGACTGCTTTCCACAACGCTGGTTGGGTCGATAAGCTTCGATTTGGTTAATATTTACAAAATCTTCCCATACCCCAGTTTTTGCGACATATTATGGTAAGGTGGTAACAGAAGTTATTGTTACTATTAGTTTTTGAAAGTTTGTACGTATTGGGGGAAGCGTTATAATGTGATTGATATACATCATCATCGCTTGCTGGTCTTACTAAAAGATATGTTTATTCGAGTTAAACTGCAAGTCTCTATCTGAGAGTAAATTGGGTTAAAGTTTTTTTGGATTGTTTACATTTCAAATTTTATTTGCAAGTACTCTGAGACATAAACTTGATAGTTTTACTCGTTTTCAGTTTGCGAGGTAGGTTACGCTTGGTTAGTGTATTTAGAGAGTGGAGCTATTCAACTGATGTAACTATAAATGTAACTACAAATAAATATAGTATGTTTCGAAAGGTCGCTTTTTATTAGAATAATAAATAAACTGAGCATCAGAAATAAAAGACAAAAATTATTATTATGGCAGGACATTTTTGTAATCATGTAAGACAGAGGAAAAATAAAAAATTAAAATAATAAAATAATTTGCCGATAAATTACAATAGCATTCAATATTGAAATTAGTCTTAATCTATAATATTGGAAATTAGTAAAACGCAAAGTTTGATCAGAAATGGATGATTTTAAGCTATTGCTTAGAAATGCCGCTTTAAAACTTATGACTTGTGGATAAAGTATGGCAATTTACTTCGAATTGTATGTCTAATACTTGTCAGCTTGCTTACCTATGTCTTATCTAGTATACGCATGTTACCACACAGCCATGTCATATCACCCAAGATTGTCATTTGACTATTTTTCTACAAATTAATACAATAATTGCAAATACTCATCACATGTTATAACACAACCAATCAGATCATTATTATAATGAATTTACTTATTAAAGCTGTAGAATTATTATACGAATTCCTACATATCGCAGACGTTGTTTTTTTACGGGAAGCCAATGCTTTAAGGCACATGTATAATGTTGTATCAAATAGTAGTTTTTGAGATGTAGCCATTACGTATTGCACAGGTAATATGTTTCATACCAAAAATTCACAGTCTATTGCAGTATGTTACAGTTTGCAGAGAATATCTGAAACAGCGACAAAAGAAACAACAAAGAAAATATTATATACAATATAGAATTTCTATTGATTAATTGAATTGATAATTTGCTATTTCAATTTTTTTTAATTCGAATGAACAGTATTTGTCCATCGACTTTGAAGTCTTTCAGCTGTATTTATGTAAATATGTGGGTGTTGAGTTAATGCTTGTTACTTCTCCAGAAATTTGCCTCCAATATATAAAGCGCAATTAATTGTTTCCCAATATCGAATAGTACCGGTAAGCGGGGTTATGCGGTTACTCGTCCAAGTTCTGGCCGTGCCTAACATTGCTGAACTTATGTAAACATTTGTAATTGGCCATACTAAATATGCTACTCTTGCAGTTAAATTAAAATAATTTTAATTGATATTAATAATAGATATGTGACGTATGTCGTAAGTAAGTACTTAGTAATTTACAAACAGACTATGTAGAAAATACTGACAAATTTTTAGAAGTAGAAGAAGAAGAAGAAGAAGAAGAAGAAGAAGAAGAAGAAGAAGAAGAAGAAGAAGAAGA
>JARJEC010117950.1:0-15960 GCA_030264575.1 Tachinus sp. AB-2021
TTTGTGCCGCATTTAATTAGTTTTGCCGGAATTCCTTCTTGACCTGCTGCTCTTCCATTTTTTAGCTGTTGTGCTGCTTTTTTAAGTATTTCAGCAGTTATGTTCATTGTCTCACCTTCAATTAATACGTCAGTTGGTGTATGTATCATATACTCCTCTCTATTCTCTGTCAGTAATTTTTCATAGTAGCTAATCCAGTTTTTTATTGGTATTAGTTGTATATTTGTTTCAGTTTTTTCGTTGATCTTACCTTCTTTATGAACTTCCAAGTCTCTGAGCACTTTCTGCCACCCAAATATGTATTAATTCTTTGACAGTTTTTATTCTGATAACAATTAACTTATATAGTAGGCATTCGATTGTTGGTTGTAATGATCATCCACGTATCCATAATTATTTATTATTTTTTTGTTGATTTTAATACCGTCAGTTTGAGTTTTTTCTTGGAGCGCCTTTTAACCGAGCGGTCGAAATACAGATTGAAGAACATTGTGATAATACTTATTTGCACTTCACTTCACCACTACAATTGCAATATTGTTTTTGTTATGCCTTTTTCATATTTAATATTATGCTATCTTTTAAAAGCTATTTTATAATCTATAAAACACTATAACATATTTTCGACTGGTTTCTATTTTAAAAACAGAAAGGTTTCTTGTATAACTTTGAATTATTACTTAAGAAGAGTTTGATTAGCCGGTTTATCAACTTAAATTTATTTCCTCTTAAATAAATATATAAACTAACAATAATTCTTGGAATCGCATATGTTTACTTGAAAGGAATGATGCTGATTCTATATTACTATAATTACCATAATTCTTTGTAAGTACATGTTTTTATTTTATTTAAGATTAATATAATGAAATTATACTAGTTACATTTTTATATTGTAAATTGGAAGATGAAATCTAATATGCTCTTTGCAGAACACGCAAGGGAATAGGCAACGTGTATATTTATTTTTTATCAAAAACATTTGATTAACATTCACATTCACACGGAAGACGTAGCATTGGTCTGCCACACAGAACCGGTAAATTGTCTTGATTTATAATAATAATAATAATAATAGACGTGTGTGTATGCGAGTGTACACGAGCACACGATTGATATGTTCGAGCAATGCTCTAGCTTCTAGTTAAAAACCTAACAACGCATACATCTAGAAAAAAAGTTGAACTGTATATGGTCGATGATGGTCACTATATAAGACTTTGTTGTGGAAGCTGCGTTTTTTTAATGTGGGGGATAAAAACCGCTTCCAAAGCTATTCCTGGCCAACGCCATGCCAATACTCCAATATTATTGGTCAAAAATGACCAATTCCATATACAACTATGGTTTGGATTTTTAAATAATATTCCAGTCTAAATTCTAGAGGAGCCTTAATATGAGAAAACTAGAAGAGTTAAACTAACAACAAAAAAATAGAATAATAGTATTTACCTATAATTCAATCAACAGTTATAAAACATTATTAAATAATTTGTTTTTATTGTACTTAGGGATAGCCCGATGTAGCCACTTTCAAAGTGTCTGCTATTTTGCGGCAACTGTGAGAAAAGGTTTGACACTTTTGGGACGTCCTTGCTCTTCACAATGTCCAAAAAGAAACAATAATTGGGGTTACTTTCCCGGAAAACCCGTTCCAATGGGACATGATACTCCTTTTGGGTATATATTGAATTGTGTACTTTGATGCAATGATTATGTATTTTTATTTTTAGAACCAAGGGTACCTATTGCGTTCAAAGTCATGGTGAAGCAGACTGCCCATTTAATTAATATTAGTATCTTTAGCATAATTTTAATGAATAAGTATTTATTTTTATTTTTAACTATTTTTTAATAAAAATACCAAAACTACAAATACATATCATAATTTTTTATTTTATTTTAACCATCTTAATATTATTAACAACTTGTGTAATCAAATCAATTCTTTGTTTAATTAAGTCTAACTTATCAGTGTTTACGCTTACGTGCATTATATATGTATCAGAGATTGGAACATTGGAGTCTTCACCATGCAATAACATTTTAGTAATAAACTCCATTTGCAGTAACCTGTTATAGTCTATAAACTTGATAGTATTATATAGTGGATCGGTGGCATGGAAAAACAGATATGTAGTGTCATTTTTATCCAATACGCTTAAGTCAAGGTATATACGGGCCATTGTTTCATATTCCGCTTTACTTAACTTTGTTTCTTTTGTTGTTATTGCATCGTATTTATCTTTATTGCGACAAACACTTAACCCTATATTTTGTAACAGTCTTAATTTCTGATGGGGTATAAAACAGCAATTTGTGTAGAATTCGGCTATTCCTTTGGGATGTACATATTCGTCAACATATTCTTCATAGCCACCTCTAAGGCGCATGTTTCTATATTGGTTTTTAATAACAGCAGTATAATATTTTCCATGATCTTCCATATAGTTTCCGACACTATATGTTTTGGGTAAATTAGAAAAGTAATTGGAACTGTATTCATAACCTTGCATTAAAATTGCCATATAAAATGTGGAAAAGACTTGGGCAAGTACCATAAATATTGTATACCATATATAAATAATATTACCAAAAATTACAAAATTTGAAAAATTGATTTGTGCATTAAATGTTGACGAAGCAAGCGACAATGCGGTCAGTGTAAAAATATAATTACTGAACTCTTTAAGAATAGCACCAAATCTTACAAATGCATACATTCCAAATATCATTATCATTGTCCAATGATACACAACCGTAATCAAGATGGGAATTGTGCTTTTATATAATGTTCTCTCCATAAGTTGGAATACTTTTCCAAATCTAAAAAATTTCCATAACCTTACGGTAGCCATGCAAAGTAATACTGCGGCAACCATAATGTTTCCATAAGATAACGCTGCTAAATGAAAATAGTGAACAAAATCACGACTATTGGAGTTTGCCAGCTTTTCTAATAAGTTTCGTATTGCCTTATTCACCAAAAAATATAATATAATGTATACCGTACTTAAACTGAGCAGTAAAGAATCAAATATATTCCAACCACTCTGTCTATACAGAGATCTGTTTTTTACAAACAATATAATATTTTTGGTAAACATCGTAAGAACAAGAATTAAGATTGTTATCATACAGCATATTATGAAGTATTCCAACGCAGCATTGATATGTAAAAACCTTGCAGTAAAAACCTACAAGATATTTGTTATTAAAAAATATTAGTGTATAATATTATTTACATTTAAACTACTTAATATTGCGCCTGTTTTCCCCCGTTCAATTATTACCTGTACAATATTAAAAATATTAGCATTTGTGCTGTATGTCCAGAATTCTATAAACAGAACAGCTGTATTGATATCCAACCATTTTGAATCTCGTAAGTATTTTAGAATTAAATTTGAATTCTGCGAAGTACGTCCCAGAGTTATAGTATATCCTTCGCTGCTGTAAATTTTAAATTGACCTAAACATAAAATATTGTTATAACATATAGGGCGTTAGAAATGTCTGAGAAAGATCTGATATTTGAAAGCACGATGTTTTTAGAAGAAATGTTGTAGGATTTTAAAAGTAAAATAGGAAAAGTGTAAACAAGTCAAGACTTTTTTGACTTAACATTTTATCAAACAGTGTTAAAGATGATAGAACAACATTACCGAATTACTTATTTTTGTATATCTGAATTATGAAATTTAATATTTTGGTGTAGTCAAAATTAGTAATATCTAATATATATTGCGCCAAAATTACATTGTCAAACAATACACACCCACAATAAAATTATTGTCAAGCAGTAAACGGAAGAAAGATAATTGTTGCAAGCTTTTGTCAATTTTTCTTGTTTATGTTTATGTATGGCTTTGTTGAAAATATTAATGTATGGTTTTTCGGTCTCTTTAATGTTTTTGTATTGTCATAAATATGATTAATAAAACGGAGAACAAATGGAAATAGTGGACATATTACTATAATATTCACTTTTTCTTTTATTCTCCGATTTATTAAACAAAATTATGACTATACAAGAATATTAAAGAGACCTAAAAACCATACATTAAAAGCAAATTTAATGTTTTCCATTCTTTCTTTTCCTTTAGAAATTTACAGATATTCTACTATACTGCCAAAAAATTAGAAAATATCATTTCCAGTCTAACCGAAAATAAAATTAACTTTATTTTTGTAATAGAAACCTCGGAATACATTTTCAAATTTAGATGTATTAATTCATTTAAAATATAAATCCTAATAAAATTTTATTATTAAGTTATTAAATACTATTATTATAACACAAGATTTTCTAAAAATTCGAGTTGCTTAAAAATTGTGATAATTGCTGTAATATTGGAATAAAAGTAAGAAAGTAGGCAGCATTATTACCTAAAGTATCAGTGTTCATTGATCCATTATCATATTCCCATTGATCAAAAATAGGTGCACTGTTATTACACGGAATTTTTAATTCAACCAATCTTCCTGGAGGCACGCAAACTTGCTGGCGCCTTTGCTGACGCAATTGAACAACTCCCATTATTTTAGTATTAAAATCAACCATTAAACCTGCATCTGCTGTTTGATATCCACCATACCAATGATCTGCATGCATGATTGCAATAATTGTTTCTTCAATATACTCATATGTGCTTCAATTACATGAAAATAATTAAATAAATATTGAAACTATTATAAATTTACCTATCCACACTTTGTACGTCGTCTAAACTCTTATGTCCAAATGTACCTTCTGCAAACAGATTTCTTATTTCTCTATTGCTGTAGTGTAGTAATCTATCAGAATAGACTAATGTAATAATGTATAAAAGGATGATGTAAAACAAGAAAATACAAAGATCTTTAAATCGATTGGATACTTTTATTCGTAGCAATTGCTGAAGTCTTGCGTTCTGAAAATATATAAAAATCTTTTATGAGTTATATTTTTGCTATCAAATAAACCCTAAAATATACACCCATAAACAAAACATGATGTGGTAAATTTTTGTTTGAATGCTTCAGTATTACATATTTCTACAAAAATGTTATGATAATGGACACCTGGTACCCAACAACCTATTTTTTACAATACGCTCTGGTATCGCCTAAACCATCGCCACACTTCTTGGGAATCTATCTCCAGTTTCTAATACACCGACTGTTTTATCTACATTTTAGTAATAAAATCCTTGCCCTACTTAATTGCTCCACCTGTCATACATAACTAAGATTCATAGCCCAACCTAAATTAATTAATTAGTATTGCCAATCATCAACATCTGCAGTTTGCAAATTTCTATTCTGGCACTTTATAAAACAATTACTCACAAACTCTTAATTCTTAAAATTAATAATTTTACTAGTATGCATCAAACCAACTAAGCAAGCTAACAGAGTCGCAATTACATGGCCAAGAAGGTTGAATTACTGAGACAAAATGTTGCAGACTAAATTATATTTACTATATGTCAGTCAATAGGGAATTTTAAATTGCAAAATTATTTTCTTCTCCAAGTCCAGAATCACAAAAATCCTAGAAAAAATCCTTGTGCGTCAGAAGATTTTTATATTTTGGCTGTTATTGGTTAGATTTTCAGCTTTTGAAATGTGCTTAAAAATATTTTGAATAACTTTTCTATGTAACGTATTGAACCATTGACGGGTTTACCAGCTGAGGTGCTAAATTTCTTTCCAAAACAGTTTGTAATTTTGTTTTCACAAGAATAATCCACAGCCTTTTTTGATAATGTTAATTGACTTAGCAGACTAGTAGTATATCGGTTCGGCTAGAGTATCATAGTATGAGAACTTTGTACAACGTTGCGCTCGTTAAAAAATATAATAATTTATACAACCTTTGCAGCTAGTCCTCTTAACTCGTGATAATGTTTTGTAAAGTAAGGTCGAAGCAACAATTCTCCAAATTTCTTAAACAATATTTTTCTTTGCTTCTCAATTTCAAGAAGAATTATAGGTATGTTATAATATGATATTTCTTGCTATAAATTATAAATAAACCGAACTAACATTATTCTATTCTATTCTACATTAGAATTGTCAATACCTTCTTAAAATACCTTTTGCTCAAAATTGACATAACTATTATATAAATATTCTCCATGATTAATGCGCTGATTAGTATACATACTACTATTACAATAAGCCATAAATAAGAAGTATGTAAAGTGACCCAAAATCCAAACAAAACAAGGTACATCATACAAATAAAAATCCATATGCATAAAAATATCCTAAAATTAAAAATTATTTATTAGAAAACATTATCAATAAACATTTACAAATTACAATACCAGGTGTAAATTCTACATTTTCTTGAAAACATTGTATGTTGTTGAATAATCGAATATTTTTTATTCAAATTTATAGAATTTCTGAAACGAGTCTAATTTACATTTTACAATATACATAATTAGATTATTGTATTATTGAAAAAAATTATACAGGTTGACTCACCTAAAGAAAAATACAAATGGCATGTTAATGATTGACGAAACTATGCCGCTAACAATTGAAAATGTGATTATATCTGAATCAAATTTAAAAGTACCATATCCATAGACATCCGACATTAGCATCTCAGGCGTTTGCAATAAAAATACATTTATAGTGTACGTGGTGTAGATCATCGATAAAATAATAGTAATTCGTTGAGAGTAGGTAAGTTGGTGATCTTGTTGTCTAAAAATAAACATTATTTGCTAATTATAAAACCAATTTTATTTGACGGTCGATCTGGTTAAAAGAAATTAGTTAGTTGACAAAATGTAAATACTTAAATACAAATCCAAATTCTAGAAAAAACTGCTTAATACTTAAAATAAATATGATACAGAAATACAAAATTTGAAAAAAAAGAAAATCTAAGAAGAACGTGTAATTTTTATCACATAATGTCATAGACCATTAATAGTTATTACAATTATTAATGTATAATTTAAATGTAAATTAATTAAATACTTTGTGAAAATATTCCAAGTATTTTCTCCGCCAGCATGAAATCGAAAAGATTTTCGTATTATTAAATTCGTTTGTTTATTAACAGCGGCACTTTCTGACGGCTGAACTTTAACTTTATTGTTCATTTTTATTACGTTTAACCACTGCTCCACGGAAAAATACCACTCGGCTTTACTTTGCAAGTCGATCAATATCACTTTGTCACAATACCTAAAACAAAATGTAATGGTATTTATAATTACTATTACTTCTAATAACCAATTTGGACGCAATCCTATAGAATCAAACCATAATTGAATGCTTCTAATTTTACCAAGATATTTTGCAGTGCACAAAATGAAGATATCGGTTTGATCAGCTTGTAAAATTCTCATTTCCGGATCGGGATAATTTAATACGTGTGGCTACAATTTAAAACAATTATATAATAATAAAAATTTGATGTTTTACTTTTTACAAAAAGCTTTTTATAATTAATTTAAACTATCGGTAATTGTTGAACAATGAACAGTATTCTTTTACATTATTCAAATCCCAATCCACTAAATTTAGTACAATAATTGCATATGCCGATTTATATTAGAAATTTAAAACTAACTCCGGCATTTCTGTCTGACACGTAAGTTTGTAAAAAGTTTGTAAAAAAGTACGCGAGCAAGCGCATTCAGTCGTTCTGTCATTAAATGTGAAATTTCAAATATCCGAGTTTTATACAAACGCGTGTTTTTCTACGTGCAACTTTAGCAGCGGATATTTACTTGTACTCATCTAAGAAATTAAAACATGTTCTATTTCCAAGCATGAGAATTGAGTAAATCGCTCCGATTTACTCAATTCTCATGCTTTTATTGAACTAAATTTAGAGCTAACGTCAGTCTCGTGTTAAGCAAACCTAATACCTAAAAATGTACTTTTTCGTACTAACCTAACATTTTAAGTTAGTTAAGTACAATAAATTTGTGATATAAAATTGTGTTCTGCTTGATGTTGTTTTTAAAGTCAAATAAGTTTTTATTTCACCGGTGCACTTTGTTGTACGCACACAGCGCAAACTCTGTGTTATTTTCTGTACTATCTACCTACTTTAGCTCGTAAGAACGAGAATGCTATAATTTGATAAGATGACTAGGTCTCGACAATACATTAGAGTTAACGGTCGACATTATGTTAAAAAGGATTCCAAAAATAATGCAAGTATATAATATATTATGAATTTTAATGACTATTTTTAGTTAATTAATCAACTTAAAATATATTTTACTTACCTTGCTATCACTAATTTCACCTAGAACTTTAATTACAACATTGGAACTGGTTCCTGCATTCTGTAAAGTACCAGTTCGTACTATGACTGCATACGCGTACCGATCATTTTTTAGATTATCACTTAAGAAAAATATTCGATCCTAAAAATAATAACAGTTAAAGTTGCCAGCTATTATAAAATCAAGTAAGTACCATTCCCATTTCACGTTTTCTAAGAATTATAAAACATAAGGCGATGCAATAGCAGCAGAATATGATTGCAACGTGTATAAATATTATGTAGTTGATAAATTTGACTGATTCAAATTCGACTACAATAACTTTGTCTAATTTGCTATCAGTGTTATCAATTATTGCTCCAAATAGTGTTAAATGGCTACATACACATTTAATTTTATCATTTTCATTTTCATCTTTTCCTCGTAGTGAATGTACCTGTACAAAAATAATTGAAGGCTATAGAAATAAAGATAAAAAATTTACTTTTTTTGCAAGATTAAAGAAGCATGTTTAAAATCTATAAGCAACGTAAAAACTGCCTACTTTCATAGTAATAAACGTACATTCAAAGATTTTTTTTTGATAAATTATATAAAAATTTCCTAATTCCCGTTCCCGTTCCCGCACATAATTTTTGTAAAAATTCTATTGAGTTATGCTGGCGGTTAGTGGTTTAAATAGGGAAATTAAGATATTCAATTATAGTGTATTTATACACATGAAAACATGATCGCAGTTTGTCTAATTTTTTACGATATAAAACAACGAATTTACTGTGAACACATTGCAAACAAAAGAGTAAATATTGGTGATGCTACTGAATATAAAATAGTTCTTATAAAACTTAATTTTTATTCCATTTTATATTTTTAAAGCTTTGACAATTGTGACAGTTCTCATTTTGCTCTCCTTTTACACGTTATTATGCCACTAAATTAAAACCTTTTTATATTCAGTAGCAATTCCGAAATCAGCTTTTTCGTTTGAAATTTGATCCGCTTGAATCCGTTATTTTATCACGTCAAAAATTGCACAAACTCCGATCATGTTTTGATCGATTGTAGTTGCGTTTATTTTGTGGATAAATTTACAAATGTGCCATAAATGTGCTTTAATTGAATATTTTAATTTCCGTATGGAGATGATAACCCAATAGATTTTTTTACAAAAATCATGTACGTTTGCAAAATCGCAACCTTAACACAATTTTTAATAATTTAACCGAAAAACTTCATTTCAACTAGCTAGCTATTTATTTGAAAGAAACGTTTTACTGTTTTATATAAAAATTAATCAAAATTTTAAGTACTATTTATTAATAAAAATATTCATAAATTCTAATTAGAATTATTTAAGTAAACTATCGTACTTAAATAATTCTAATATGGTGCAAAGTAAGTTTCTAAACAAACAGACCTACACCTCATATTTAATTATTCTTTATTAAATTTTTGTTGATAATTTATACCTATTATTAACCTCATCAGGGGACACACTGTATATTATTATTTATTACTTAATATTTATATGTTTCTTATATTTGTTAAGATTAAGTCCACAATATAAGTTTGACATAAACGATACTCGTTCATCCTCTCAGAACAAGCAAAACAATTTACAGATCATCAAAAATAAACCAATAATCCAAACCTAATCTAATTTTACCTACCCCAACTTAAGCCAACTCAAAGAAATCCTACACAGCTTCAATTATCGAACGCCTTTCAAGACTTCACAAACGTGTTTCACGAAAAGTATATCAAAATAGCCTATCGTCACGTCGGCCAGTATTTTTATCGATTATTTTTATAAATATCCAAATACAATTTTGTATAAAAATTTGTGGGCAATTGAGCAGTGTCTGCATCCATTTGTTTCCATTTGGATCTGTTTCAGTCTTGCCTACGTCACATTTAAGGGTCGAATACACAAGCAAGGATTACTATTGCAAATCTAATATCTGAAAATACCTATTAATAAATTTCATAAGGTAAACACTTTCAGATGTAGACCAGGAAGAGTTTTACTTGTTTGTGCAAACCAAGCATTATTAATACATTTTTAGGCATAATTTTAATAGTCAGTATGCCTTTTGAAGGGTAATGGTAAATTCCAGAATCATACCGGGATCTTTATATTATATATTAAAACGAATCAGCATTTCCTTGCAAATTAAGCATTCTTATATTATTATACGGGGTGTGCCAAAATGGTTGCTCCGATTTCAATCTGCTTCTTATTTGAACATTTGTTCCATTTTCGGTTAGAAACATGACTTGATTTAGATTGAAGTGTTAATTTTAAAAAGGCATTCCAAATATATATTTATTTTTCTTAAAAAATATAATGGCTGTACAGGAGTTAAATGAGAGAGAGAAAAAGTGAAAGAGAGAGAGAGGGGGGGGGAAGCAATTTTAAAAAACGTCTAATTTTGTGTCAGAATTCGTAATGATGAAGTTAAGATTTGCCCAACGGGCAACAGCAAAAATTTTAATACTAGTTTGAAACCCACTGGTAATTCACCAGAAACTGTATAACACCAAAGTAGCGGTCTGTTGTGCAATATTAGATTGTTGTGTGTGTGTGTGTGTGTAACGGTCAATTTAAAATGATATTATGACCTACTTCAGAATTTTGCATTAAAAAGTAAACGAGTTACTCAACGATCTTGATCCAGACATCCCTGATTTAATCTTATATGTTTTTTTATAGGGACACCGTACAGCACCAGTACAGTAATATCAGGCACAAAATTAGCAAAGCAGCAATAAGACAATATATAATAAAAATTATTTTGATTCCACCGGAAATAATCGGATCCGGATCCGAAGGATAATAGCAACCTTTCAATAATAATATTAATTGACAATAACCGTCGTTTAAATAATATAATTTTTGAACAAAAAGTTTATTTATTTATTTTGATAGAAGGAGTTCTACTAAGTCGAGTTATAAGAAAAAAAAATGATATAACTTTTAGTATGTCTAAGTACACCTCAAATAAAATAACGGAAATTTATTAAATAACTTTAATATAGTTCATTCAAACTTGAAAGAGTTTTTAATGCCGAGTGTTCTTAAAAATGCACATGAATGAATTATGGATATTGTCCGATTTTCTATGAGTAGAGCTAAGATTTATATGCGTTACAATTTTTACCAATATTATATACATATCAACTGAATTTATATTTCCACGAATCATAAGAAAATAAAGAAAATCTTATTTTGGCTTATTTTGCTAATTTTTTGGGTTTATGGATATTTTGGTTTTTATCCATATTTAGAACCTGTTTAAAAAAATATTTGTTTTTTTCTTAATTTTTACACATATTTTATGCTTATTTTCAGTAATTTTGCGTATCTTGGCATTTTTGTGCATATTTGATGCTTATTTTAAGCAATTTCTGATTTTATAAATGATGCTCTTCTAGTAGATTTGTTAGAGATCTTCCATGTGTTGTGGAACATCTAATATAGTTGACAAAAAATAAACTTTTTTTTAACGTAGGATTTTTGATATTGAAAAATATTGCTAATGTTATAAACGGCAATACCTCAGATGAAACCATTAAAATTCATGAAACATTAATACCAGAGTTTAAATAGGCATACGTCTGAAGGTGTTATTTTCGGCATATACAACTTTTGGTTTATTTAATGAAAAATTTTAAAAATATATTATAATTAATTCTTTTAAAAATGAATTATAATAAGTTTTATTGCCAAATTAATATATTTATTTGAATTTTACTTTAATAGTTATTATTTCTAATTCCTTTTATAGAAAAATTAAAATGTTTATCATTATTATGCTGTTTTTAATGCTTATTTAATATGTCTTAGCTATACCTGTGAGCAATCCTTATTTGGACTTCATTCATTTTATATCAATCAAATTGTATCTGAAGCTTATCTTGGAAACTCTACCAGCTTATGCATTGGTCAATAGATAAAAAAATTACCTGACAAGGAGCGTTGTCCCATTTCTGCAATTCTCTATCATACATAACGCACTGTTGTTCAGAAAATTGGACGTGGTAAGGTAATGAAATTTCACCAGAACCCTATATGTATATAAAATTTAAATTAAAGTAAAATCGATCCAAAATTTTCCACTTAACGAAATCAAAATTACGCTATCAAAAATAAAATTAAGTCATACTTCTTATTATAAATAAAAACTAGAAAAATGATTAAATACCTTTTCAAACTTTATTATATTTTATAAAATATTTAAAATATTTCAAAATTGTCTATTTAAAATATTTTAATGAAATGCTTTGGCAACGTGTAAGTTGTTTAAGATATTGTTTGAATAAAATCTCTGGCAGTACATTTTCTTTAAAATTAACATGCAATTACTGCAACTAAAAGTAACAGTTCTGCAAAATGCGATCATTCTGAATTTCGTGCGCGTTTATTGAAGCAAAATTATTACTGTTGTCGTCAACAAGTTATTATTATTGTATTTTTAATTACAATTCAATTTAGAACTTAGTATTAGTAACTACAAAAGAATTCACATTATATCTTTTACTTAGTTATGTTTTTAATTTAGTAAAAGTTGTAAAGTTTGCAAATGAACTAAATATTAACTTTACTTAACTATTATTGTAAAATATCTCAATAGAGTAAACTTATGAACTTACTTAAAACAATGTTACTAATTACTACTTACCTTTAACATATCTGAATGAGGTAATATTGCAAAATATACAAATGAATCAGTTGATAGAGTTTCTTGTTTGTGTTCTACTAGATAACTCGTCGAATCAGTTCCATTTACTGTATACAACAATTTTCTAAAGTCATCCAGATGTGGTCTTCGATTCACAGTTACTGTAACCTATAACATAACTTTTTATTTTTTCTCTTAATATCATTGAAATTTATTTTTCTAAAACACGCAAAAATTCATTTTTTTAGGCAATCGGAAAAAAAATTGAAGAAAACACGAAAATTTAAAAATACAGATTCTTTTAAATTTGTTTCATGTATTAAAAAATATTAACACCTTTTTTTAAATTTTCATAAGAAAATTAAATTTGTTTATTTATGAGGATAACTTTCAAACAAAATGAATTTTGAGGAATCAACTAAAAAATGTTGATGTGTTTTATATTTATGTTTCTCCAGTTTGGAATTTTGAAACAATTCGTATGATGAGTTTAACATAAACTTACACTGATAACATCGGTGTTCTTCATTTTATGAAAAAGAGCAACAATCTTTTTATGAGCCATCATTGGAAGTCTATGTACGTTCATAGCAAAATCTATATCTATATCATTCCATGTACTTTCATCTGCTGGTACAGTGACAGTTTCATAAATTATTACCATTTCTTCCTTTTTAATCTTATCCATAGTTAGGTTAAAACTAACTTTATCATTGACTTTCTGATTTTCTTCAGTATAAATATTAACGTCTACAATATTTGTTGCAATCTTATTTGTTTGCGAGTCCAACAAACCATTTTGAAAAGAAGACAGCTAAAATTAAAGTTCACGTAAAATCGTTGAATACAAATTAATTTCTAGAATTTTTTGCAAATAATAATATAATAATATTTGTTTATTTCTTTGCCTTTCGGCCTTGAAAATACATACATATATAACTTGTAGTTATGATTATCATATAAAATAAATTAAAAACATTCTTTTACATCAAATAAAAAAATTAATTATCTATTGCCAAGCCGTTTCTTCTTTTTTGCAACGACTTCATCCATTCTATGCCTCATCCATCTCCATTTAAACTTCTATTCTTTTCATTTGTTCTTCTCCCATGGTACATCGGTTGTTATATTTTTATAATTTTCATTGTACCTAGTCTTATTCACGTGTTTTTCTTTCTTGCCTTTGTATATCCCTATCTTTATCATTTATTTCACCCCATGTCACTTTTTAATATATTCTCATTCTTTCGGCTTCTATACTTGCATATCCATTTCTATTATAATATTTTTCTCCATTTACTCCTAGTTTTTCATTTTTAACTTTCATTTTCTCTTTCAGACATTCATCTTTTTCAAGATTTTGCATATATTTCTATCTCTCAATCACCCTTCAAGCTTTATTGTTCATTTTCCCGATTCCACCCTTATTTTGTCCCTTTTTATTTCCTCTAGAAAAATATATGCTGGTGTCTCTCTATTTAATCCTAGGACCCATCTCCAGTACTTTGCTTGGATCCACTCTAGCTTTTCCTGTTCCTTTCAACCCAAAATTTCTACTCTATATAACATAATACTTCTTACTAAATTGTCAAACATCATACCTTCAATTTTTATACTCTTAAACTTTCTTTCACTTATCCCCCATACTTGACCCACTACCTTATTTGCCTATTGCGCTAGTTCATCTATGTATTCATTCTCACTATTATTCGCACCCATAACACCTACATATTTGAATGTTTTTGGTTTGTCAATTTCTTGTCGTTCCCATCTCCAGTTTTCCACTTTTCTACTGCCTCCCCCTTTCCTAAACATCATTACTTTCGTTTTACTTCCAAATATTACTCACTTCGTACTCGCATTGACTTCCAAACCTTATTTATATAATACATAATATATTTCCAAAATTTCAATCACCTCTTTTATTTCTTTTGTTTCCGTAGCAAGCAGTACAATATCGTCTGCGTACGCCAATGACCGCACTTTCTCTCGCTCCACCACAATCCCACCTGTTTGCGCAAGGCTCATTTCTTCTCCTTATCTGAAATATACGCTGCAAACAGAATGGGACTCAGTGGGCAACCCTGTCTCACTCCTTTCGTTGTCCAAAACCTTTCACTCTTTTTTGCATTTACCCCCACTCTATTTGATGTCTTAATTTATATTTCTTCCATTCTTTTTACCAAGCATTCACTAATTGCTGTTGCTTTTAAATGGATCCATAATTTTTCCATTTTCATACTGTCAATGGCAGTTTTTATGTCCTGGAACAATGCATATAATTTTCCTCTCTTTTTATACTTCCCTTTCTACATAATGGTGCAGTATATATATAATTTTATATAATCTGCTTTCCAATCCCCTCTAATGATGTTTTGTCTATGTATATAAATATATTTTTTCTGTAACTTGTTCACACTTGATAATAACCTTCACAAGTCGAAACTTAAGTCGCTAATATATTGATTTTCAATAAATATTTTTGTGGAAAAAACTTAGTAAATTGTTTTATTTTACAACTTTATCACTATTTGACGTTTGCCAAATAATAAATATTTCTTCAGGAAAATATTGAAAACTGATCAATACATCTTCATTCTTATTGACGGACCTTATACTTGACATTAATACAGTTCAGAAATAGTCCTTTTTTGGTGATTAATTTTACTAGTCAAAATTCAGTTAATGATTTTAAGCAGTAAATTGTTTATGTATGAGATATTATATAAAGGTTATATAAAGGTTTTTGTTTGCTTAATTTGTTTACTACCACTGGTGAAAATTGATTTTAATTAGGACGCGTTTTTGTTAGAGCAGCAATAAGTAATAAGAGCGGCGTTAAAAATGTAGCGCAAAAAACAAATGCTTATATAAAATTGCATAAACCTGTTTATCGTTTATATAGAAGGATTTGAAATAAACTACTATGTTTTTATCACAATTTATTTAGTCACACCGTGACTGCAGTTTCGACTGAACTTCTTCATCAGACGTTACATGAGCGAATTAACAAAGAAATCAGACATTATTTA
>JARJEC010117954.1:0-18227 GCA_030264575.1 Tachinus sp. AB-2021
ATTTGTAAGTGAAAAATTAAATCTAAAGCAACAACGGGAAGAACAGTATTTTCTCAACATAATATGATTTTTTTAGGTTTTTGATGTTCGAAAGAATTTCTGTAAATATTTTTTTTATTGTGAAATTGAATCTATAAATAATTAAAATGTTATTTCTTTTCAATTCTTTGAACTAAAAATCTGGGAGGTAGAAGATATACAAAATGAATTTTAGAAATTAAAGTTAAGTTCAGTCGTAAAGTAATAGGCACGGAAATTTTATTAATTTTTTTTTCAATGTATAGTTTAGAAAATAAATCATTAAAAACGTTAAATTACTAAAGACTGCCATTTAAAATCCTTTCTAACGTCTATCGAAATTGAAATATATTTATGAAATGAAAACATCATTAAGCATAAATTTGATGAGTTGTCGATTTCCAATTTATTTTTAAATTTTGATGAGGAATCTATTTGCTTGCCGTTTTTATACGTATTTACTTTCGATTGAGATTTGAACATAATTAAAAAAAATACATATTCTTAACAACTAATATTTTATGCAAAACTTGCTGTTAGAATTTATTAATGAAATCTGTATTTAATTATTGTACTAATAAAGTGAGAATGCACTGGGATATCCGTTACGATTAACAGGATATAAAATTTCTAATGATAATCCAAGCTAAGCATAATTTCAATTGATACAAACGTGCATAAGTAGTCATACATATACATATTTTAGAGTAAAATAAAAAACTATTCTTTAATTTTAATTTTAATCGGTCTTTTAATATTTCAGGTGGCCACAGCACATTCTTTGCTTTGCTCAATACCTTTGTTCATATTGTCATGTATTTCTACTACATGGTAGCAGCCATGGGTCCACAATACCAAAAATTCATATGGTGGAAGAAATATCTTACCACCTTCCAAATGGTAAGTAAATATGCGACCAAATCTATTCGTATTAAAAGAATGAAAATGTAATCATTAGTAAAGTTCTGTACAGCATTGTAACGATCTCGTTAAGTCTGTTATTTATGATTTAAGTTCTGTCAAGTAATTATAAGCAAAAACTATAAAACTGCAATTAAAATGTTTTATGAAAGCAGAAATGCTATCAAATATTAATTACGCGCTTAATCGCATAATTGATGTCTTGATACGCTACCTATTTATCCTGAAATTATTCGAAATGCGTATTTTATATTAATATAATATGTTTTGTGAAATTTGCGCTTTAAATAAATAGTTGATATGTGCTTAATCGGTCAAACAAAAAGTTTATTTTGTCAGATTTTTTAAATTACATGCTGTACTATACACTAAGCAAAAGAAAGAAATATGATAAGGAAGTTACAAACATGTAATGGGGAAATGTATGAATAAATTGTTATTTCTGTATAAATAGGAAATTGTAAAATAGAATGGTTTTAATTTCAAGTTCCTACTTTTACAATAAAATTGACTTGAGAGTATTTTACTTGATTTAATAACAACTTTTTTTTATTTGTTTATTTTACAGTTTGTTCTAAATATAGTTTATTATTTTAAAGTAAAACATCTTGAAATTGAAAGTATATGTTTGTTGTTTATGTTCGAGTTGGATAAATATAAATTTACATTAATAAATTATGTTAAATCAGAATTTTAAATTATAAAGTGCATCTTTTACTTTATTATCCCGTTACTTGACTAACAACTCACACGTGCTACTTGAAATTACAATGAAAAACGTGGTAATAAAATTATCCATTGATGCTTACATAATCTAAAAATATATTATTCATTTTATGATATCATATAATTCAAATTTACAAAACTCGTTTTACAACAACATTCTTATTTTGTTTTATACAGGGTGTCTCACAATATAATAATAACCGTATATCATGAGCATTCTTGCGTGATCTGTAGACCAAATATTGGAAATTCTAAATAAATTCTAATAAAGTAAACCGTTTTCAATATACAGGATGTAACATTATATTTGTTAAAAAATTCAAAAGAGCCAAAGCACAACACAAATTATACTAAAATGATGCATAAATATTAAAGACAATATAAGTCATCAGTGTGATCCTTGGAAAACACCAAAAACAACATTAAATATATTTGATAAAAGATTGTCTAGTTGTAATTTGTTCTCAAATCGTAAATTTTAGATTGCAAATATAGTAAGTTAGAGCAATTAGAATGCCTTTCTGAAGAACCATTCTATTTATCAGAGTATATAATTTATTGTCATTTGGTACATTTTTGATTAATTTCATTACTTAAAACTTTGAATATCCATAAATAGAACTTTCTTTCAAATGTGCCGCTCGGCAGCGGTAAAGTGCAGATGAAAACATGGTGCGACAGCTATTGTGCCCAATCCAAACTATCTGATTCTAGTGTATGTATTAGTAGAGCGGTATAAATATAAAAACGACCTTGAATGCAACAGCTAGCGAGGCCGAAATTGGCGAGAAGAGCCAAACAGACAGACGGCAATTGTTTGAGACATTCGGTGCGTATGCAATGCAGCACTAATAAAAATATCCAAGCGCTCGATATAAAACAAAACATTATTTCATTGTCGTATAATATGTTAATATTGAATAATGCTCTTATTATTGGTAATAATTAATAAAAATATTGTAACGCTCGATATAAAATAAAACTTTATTTGATAATAATATGTTAATATTGAACAAGCGCATTATCTTTAATTAATCGATATATTAAAACATTATTAAAGTTTTATTTTTAGGTCATATCTTAACTGTTTATGCAAAGAAGAACTTAATTTCGAAGTCAACATTCTATTTGAATTATGCTATATTGAAATAATATTTTTCCATTTAAAATATAAACATATATATGGATCAATTGAATGCGGCATATTGTAATTATAATATTTAACAATATATTTTCTTCTAATAATAAAATGAAGTTTCTAAATAAATAATAATTTAATATTTGTAACCAAAAGACCAACCGATAATAGATGCCAAACTGTCAATACAAATTAAAATTTTGTGCAAAATGGGAGTTCGCACCGGTTCTTGTTCGCTATTGCTTGTAAATATCAGCTGATCGAAATTAGCCAATGAGCGTTTATATGAATGTTTGTTTATGCGCATGGTTTATAACTAGATTCGGGTTTACCGACCACAAAAACATGTAGGCATAGCTGGACCTTCACATCTGAAGAATACTTGTGTGATCGTGTAATTAATAAAGCAAATAAGATAAGGATGATAATTAGGACAAATAATAGATATAATGATAATGAAAATTTAATAAATAAATAAGAAAGCAGAATGTCAGAAACGAAAATTTAATATTTATTATATTTAATATTTCTAGGAGATACAGATTATATTAAGGTGATATATAAAATAATAAATTAACTATTTAGGAAAAATACAAAGTATTACGACAAAATTATATTTAAATAAATATTAAACTGATACTGATGATAGTAATGAGATTTGTAAAATAAATAATTTATAAACTATTTAGGAAAAAATAGTAAAGCAATACGACAAATACTCTATTTAAATAAATATTAAATAGATACAGATGATATCAAGGAGATTTGTGAAATAATAAATAAATAAACTATTTAGAAAATAAAGCTGTACGACAAAAATAAGTTAATTAAGCAGAACACAATATTCAAATTTTGCTTTCCATTGACGCCACAATCGCAATCTGCGCATGTGTTCTAATCCTACTTGTATAATTTTAGTAATCTTGGTTGATGCTGATAATGCATTCTCATCAGCTTTGCCCACTCCATATTAATATGGCAAGACACAACAACACTCCGCAACACAGTTGGGTTTAGCATTTGTTATTTAATATTATACCCTATGTACACTCGGCTGCATTAAGCAGAGAAGTGAGCTGCGCATTGGGCAGGACATAGTGTAAACACATCAACATGCTACATTCCATCGCCGCAGCTCACATTGCCTTCGACTCAAGCAGGCGAGAACAATGCATTTCGTTCCGCTTAGAGTAAATTTTTTTCATATTTTTTTTCTTGTATTTTATTGCTTGGTGGTTAGTTAGTCTAGAAGAAATAGGATCTGGTGTAAACACCCAACTGGCGACATGTCTAAGCCACTGCTCGTATTTGCCTTGAAAGGTGATTTTTTGGGCATATTTCAAAGGAATAGCCGGCACCTACCCTGGCGCTTCTCATGTCGACCTTCTATGTTTGTATACAAATCGCTTCGTTCTATTTTTAATCTGTGTACTAAAACCACCTTTGAAGACAATTATGAATAGTGACATGAGCATGTGACGAGTGCACAATATGTCCAATCTATCACTAAGCTTCACCAACCCTAATGCGATAAAATGAGAGAAAAAATATAATAAAATTTTAGAGTCGCGAAGCACATTGTTTTTGCCTGCTCGGATGGAAAGCATGATGACGTTGACGTCTTTATACCATGCCCTGAACCATTGATTCCTGAACACTTTCCTGCTCAATGCTACTGAATGTAGATGAGCAATTATAATATAAAACAGTAACAAGTTTGAAATAACAATTATACGTTACGTACAGCAAAGACATAATTGGTAAGAGGAGTCAGAATTTGCATTGGGGTCGAAAGTGACTATTTTCAAATAAAAATAATTTGAACCAAATGAAAAATAATAATGCAACATTTTGGAATACACATTATGAAAACGGTATATTTTAGGCCACAATTTTAGAATTTCTAACTATATTTGATCTAAAGATTGCGAATATGAAGTGACTTTACGTCGTTGGACACCCTGTATGTATTTTTTTAAATGTATTCAAGATATTCGGTATACCCGATTTAAAAAAAAACATATTTCGAAGGTTTTCGGGTTTATTGAAGAAATCTTAATCTTCGTTTATTTCTGATTGATAAATTGATTTATTGCTCAATTGTTACTTCAATACAAGATATTATTTTAATATTGTTACAGGTGCAATTTGTAGCTATTTTTACTCATCAACTTCAACTGCTCTTTACCGAATGCGATTATCCCAAGGAATGTATGATTTGGATTGCCTTCCATGGAATCATGTTTCTATTCCTCTTCTCTGACTTTTATAAAATAAAATACACAGGAGAAAGAAGATCAAAACATGAAGGTGCTTGCATGGTAAGTGATAAAAAAATATAATTGAAATTGTATTATAAAAAAGAACATGGTTCTTTAATTACATGGTACTCTACTTTTTATTTTAGCCCATTTTGGAAGAAGAGAAACAACAAAATGGCAAATTAGTGAATGGCAAACACGAAAAGAAGAGTTCGCTTAGCAGCTCATATGTGCAAACGGAATTCTCCAAGGCATACCAGCCTTGCTACTCGAATGGAATAAATAACGGCTATGTAAGCCAAGAAAAGCATCGCAATGGCAAGAAAATTGAATAAAACTCTCTGGGGAACATAGTATTTTTATAGGTACAAATGAAAAAATAATTTAAAATGTAAAAAGAAAAATATAAATACAAAAATTTAAACACTAGCCAACAAGAGAGATAATTTATACAAAGTTTGTATATTCAATGTTATATGTTATTGTAAACGTCCAAAAATCGTGATTTTAATTATTTTAGTTAGTAAGTAATAGTAATAATAAAATTATTGAAATTGTTAATTTTATTACTATAAACATATTTTTAATATTTTAAATCAAAAATTATTTTATATATGTAATTCAACAATTTTTGGACATTTCCATTAGCATATTAATTTATTTATAAAAGATCTTGTAGATATATTACATAAAGTGCTTGATTCACATCAGCACAAATTTAATCTCGGGTGATGAATTTTAAATATCTTATAAACAAAAATATATATAAATAAATAAAAAGGAGCTAGCTATTATATTTATTAGTTGTTTTTATATAATTGGAAGAAGGAAGGGAAGTTTATACTAATAATTTACACGTTCTTTGATAGTTTTTATCATTTTATAAAAAACCATAAAAAATAATGCTTAATACAATTTATATTCAATTGTTTTAATCAGACTTCAACACATTATTGGACTCTTTTTTTGATAAAAGAGCATTGTTTGATATATATTTATTTCTAACTAACTATTAATAAATAAAAGCGTGAGGATTTCTATTTTGAATTTTTTTTTGGTGCGCGTTATATTATAATTTGTTGCGTTTCAGGGTTATTATTTTTACAATAGTAATTTTTATTGGTGGCTTTTATTTTTAAAACATTCTCAAACACCTGGTGATGAGGAAATTAATTTATTAAGATTACATTCTTTAGATTTTTAGTCCTATGAATTGGCAAACATGAATGCTAATAATTTTTTCGACTAAAAATCGCAAGTATGCGATCTTCCAAAAATACCAAAGATGGCCCCAATATAAAGCATCTATATGAAGCCATCATTAAAGTTCTTCATTAAAAAAATAGTTTAGTAATTGTTGATTAGTTATAGTGCACATGTTTTTAACAGGAACATTTAGCAATAACTATAAACAAAAACGACCGGGAGCTCTGTAAGACTTCCATTACAATTCATAGTGATTATAATAAATAATGTTTTTTAATCAAAATTGTTAATAATTATTGCAATAACATTAATTTACTTAGGTTGAGAACAATTAGTATGTTTTGTTCAAACTTCAAATTTATCATACTTTAAACATACTTTCAGCTGGTTTATTTAGTTTTACATCATAAATCAACCATCAGTGCCTAACTTTGTTATTATTTAATTAAGCAAATGTCAAGATCTTTTGCAAAGCAAAACCTTTTCCAGCTTAATATATTTTGTGGAGTACTTAAGATTATACAGTTTATAAATGGCAACTGTTTCACTAATTATGTTACGAACTGTCCAAAAAATATGAATATATTTAGATATATTTTTTATTCCTCACAATTATTTGCTTCTTTGCAAAATGTTAATTTGCCTGTGTCAAAAAATATAAATGTTTAAAAAAATCTAATATTTGTTTTTTGTTATTAAATGTTACTAAATTTTGATATGTTTTATACAAGTGGGAATATAAATGTGTTGCAATATTATTCCCATGCAATAGGGCTTTATTGTTGGAAAATTATTAAAATTTATGCTCCAAAGTTTTAATAATATAAGGATTATACATAAATTGCATGGAGATGGCAATGTTGCTTAACAATCATCTAAAAGAAATAAATAATTAATATAAATGTGTGTTTTCATCATGGGAAAGCTTTTATTCTCTTATAATTATTATAGTTATTATGTAAATATTTATTATGTATTTTAATTGAATAGGCATTATTAAATTGTATAGTATTTTTGTATATAATTGTAAAAAAAAAAAACAATAAAAATGCTTCTTTTTTATTTATTTTTTTGTATTACATCTTTGAACTTTGCAGGTTTATCATATTAAAAAACTAGAGGTAAAATAAAAGCTTTTCATATGAACGAAGTAATAGTTCAATGAAAATTGAAAATTTGATTTTTTTTGTTTCACTAGATCAAACTGTTTGAATTGTAATTGTATAAAATTTAAAAAGAGTGAAGAAATTACAAAATGCCAAATATCCTTTCTTGACATTTTTATTTAACTGGTTAACAAATCGCTCTAATTCTCTAGAGCAGCGAACCGAATCGAATGTTGAAAAACAAAAATCCGTAATTCTGAACCTAATGGTTTTAACTAGTTTTTAGCGGTATTATATTATTTCATTGGTCCTTTCTTATATATATTAATTTGGCCAAAAGTATATATACATATATATATATAATTTTTAAAAAAAGTTTATTTTTAATTAAAAAAAACACATCCACAACATGAAAAAAATCAAAATTTTATTTAAAAAATATCACGAACCTTCCATTACACTTAATTATATCGAAAATTGGGTCAGATAATGCATGTCTCTTATATTGCGTCTGTTAATATTTGCCATTACTAAAAATAATTTATCATACAAAACTAAAAATACGACTCTAACAAAAATAAAAATTTTATCAACAATAAAAACATTGCATTTAATTTTATTTTAAAATAAGTTTTAATGGGTTTTCATAAATATCCTATAATTTTATAAGTTACTTTGATTAATATTATGTACAATTTTCCCAGAAACATAAGCTATGTTTATTCTTATGGTGATACGCATCAGGAATACGTTGTTTTACTTGTCGGTTGTTATTCTCTTAAGTGTAAGTTTGCAAAATGTTAGCCCTTCAACACTGTTCAATGTTATGGTACAGGTGATATATTAGAAAGAAGTGCAATAGAAAAATTTCATGATAAATACCCCGATGCAGGGCCGGCGCGAAGGGAGTTCCAGTTCCGAACCTTGCCCCGCAAAATATTGCGCCGGCCCTGCCCCGATGTTGTTCAGCGCGCCGACATATTACGAATAGTAAAACAATTTGAAAAACAGGAAATATCTTGCCTATAATACGGGTTTAAAAGACATTTGACAATGAAGATGCAAGCACAATATTAGCTTTGGATTAGACAATAAATTACCCTAAAAACCCTCTTGGAAAACGAGCTGTTAATTTAATTTTGTGTGCATAATATCTTAGTCGTATATATGCTGCTGTATTTATGCCTCCTACACTGGAAGTTGACGATGATTATAAACGGTTAGATGTTTGTCTTTGGATGGGATACAGAATTACGATGGATCAAAATTTTCATAAAAGCATTATATTCTCCGATGAGTGTTCCTTTCCTACAAATGGACATGTATCGTTTCAAAATTGTCGTTTTAGTAAAATTAATCCATACTTTTTCATCCAGATGAAATGAATCGCCAATATTCAATGAAAGTAAACCTGCGATGTGCCGTATCTATATCTATATCTCGATAAAATATTTGATCCTTACTTTTTTAAGTTCTTCCATTAGATTTTTATAGATGTGCGTATTTCCAACAAGACGGTTGTCCAGCACATTCTAAATTTGCTGTCGGAGAGTCACTTGCGGCAAAATTTAAAAACAAACAAATTTATGGCAACCTCGTACGCCCGACTTAACTATCGTGGACTTCTATTTTGGGATACCTTAAACAACAAGTTTATAGTGAACCTTTAACAAACGATGAGAATGTTTTAAAAAACCATATAACGTATGCCATTCAAAACAACACCAGAAATGACACAATTTAATGAATTTTGGTTACGACTAGAATTATGTGCATTAAAAGGAGATTCTCTTGGTTTTGAATAAAATTTTATTTTATTTCTTCTTATGTGGATGTGTTTAAGCATTATATCCACTTGTCGTTGGAGTATGCTTTATTATAAAAAAATCGAAATTAATTGTAAAGCTATTGTAAAAAATAACTTTTTTTGACAAATCAAAAATAAAAAAGTTTTTCCCCTTGTTGCACCTCTCCGGCAACACACTGTATACCAGATTTTCCATAAAAAATTGTAAGCAACAACTGGATTTAAAATTGTAATGTGAAACGACCAGACCATTTATTCTGATTTTATTGTAATACATTAATAAACAAGTTAAACAGTAGAGAGTATAGTTGTTATCAAATTAGAATACTGCACTCTATTCTCATCATTTCTCGATTAAATGTTTTTATTATGCATCTGTTGATAGAGGGTTAAAAAGGATGCTCAAAGTTTGTTAGATTATAGTAGTCATCTGATTCAAGCAACATTTGTCAAATGTGTTGTAAATTGTTTAGTAGTGTATGACAAATCACCATGGAAGGATCTAACGTTAATCCAAGTATGCAAATAATCAAATTTTAATATCAAAATTGCTGCTCCGTTCTAAAACACTATTATCTCCTCCAGCGGTGCCTGCAGTTTTTAGTGGGCATGTCGTTTAGTTTGAGGTTGGTGTTATGTATCTAAATTTAAAATAATATTAATTAAGAAAATAATATAATTAATACTATAACTGAGATTGGTTGCCGGTAGCCAAGAGTGATGTAGGGGTGAATTGTATCTAAAACAATTCAAATAGGGCGCCGCGTAATTTTACTTCAGATATCATTCATCAGTTTTTCTGCAAAATTTCGAAATTGAGATACTAATTCTTATATGTCAACATTAATTTAATTTACATGGAAGGAAGGAAAAGTTACCTCGTGCGTATCTAGTCTTCCTTGTATTTGCAGACTTATTTGGAGAGATGATATTAATTATTTATTATCATGCCGTAATAAATTAGTTATAGGCGTGTAGAATAAAATCGCTTAAAGGTGATAACTTCTGACTTTAGATTTTATGTGGCTTCGTAGTAAATATATTTTCTTTTTAGTATTTATTTTCATCCGAAGAAACAACATTATACAAATGATTTACAAATCACGAATTGTTCAATAAATATCGGTCCGATGCAGTTTCAATAACCCGGTACCAATGCCGATTAATTGATATAAATGAACCACAAATTACACTGAAAAATTGTTAACAATTCTTTCATTTCTTAAATGAAATTTGTTTGTTGATGTTCTTCTGAAAAAGTATCAAAAAGTATGCAAATTTTGTAAATAATGGCAACAAGACATTTCTCCGCAATTCTAGCAATATGAGTTGCATATAATAAACTATTTAAAATAAATAAATCATTGTTTATGTTAAAATAAACCGTAACAATGGTGATAATAGAAACATTGCTATTATTAGCAGCTAGTAGTTAAACAAATAATTAAGTTAACCAAGATGAGATAACTACGGATAATCTGAGCTAGAAAAGCAAATAAAGTAGTGGGTCAAATATGAGGAATTTGTGAAAAAATTTAAGAGTATAAAAATGAAAGGTATTATATTTGACCGTTTAGTAAGGAGTATGATGTTGTATGGAGCAGAAGTTTGGGCTTGGAAGGAACAGAAAAAGCTGGAGTCAATCCAAGCAAAGTACTGCAGACGAGTACTACAATTAAATAAGAATACGTCAGCATATATTGTTCTAGAGTGAATAAAAAGAAACAAAACAAGAGTTGAAGCATGAAAACGAGCGATAAAGTTTGATGAGAAATTAGTATAGAAGCAAAATAAATTAGAGTAAATAGAAGAGTGACATGGGGTAAAATAACTTAAAAGAGATAGTGATGTACAAAGACAAGAAAGAAAAACAATGAAAATTATAAAAATATAATAACAGCCGACGTGCCGTACTTAGAAAATAACAGGTCTAGTAAAACGGAGAAAAAGTTGATTGCAAGATTTAGGTGTAGAAATGAAGAAAATGTATCAAAATTTTAGATGGATGAAAAAATTTGCAGGATGTGTAGAAAGACCAACAAATCAATTGAACGTACTGAAAGAATGTAGCAAGATTGGAGAGGAACAAATGGAAAGAATGAAAATTTTAAACAGCGATGGAAGAGTCATAGAATAAGTATCTTAAATATTTATCTAATAAAATTTGATGTAAAAGAATCTTTTTTAATTCATTTTTTATTTATTTATTTATATATATATATATATAAATAAATAAAATATATTTATATATATATATATATCGAAATAAGTCACAATACTGTAATGTAATCATCTAATGAATTGTTTATAATTAATGGTGATTAATTCTAAACAGTTTATTGGTTGAAAATGTTGATAAAAGTGTGACCTACTTTTAATAAGGTATCATGATATATACGGGATTTTTAATAATTTTTCTATGTTTTTCAATAGAAATGCTAATAACTAGACGCACGATTTCCAAATGCGTTGCCTACATTTTTTTTACAAAACTTATTTATTTTTGACTTACAGCAAGAAACATATTTTTGAAGCTACAGGACTGAGCCAAATTTGTAATGTCAAACACATTTCGGCGCTATATCCGGCCATTTTGATGTAGGTAAGTATCAGTTTTAGTTACAGTAATTGCACATGCCAACTTTCTGAATCCGAGTGAAGTCAGTATCATCGACTTTCAGAAATAAGGGCTCAAAAGTTTTATTTTCAATGTCGTTTTGTGATAAGGGTAATATATTTTCAAGACAGAATGCATTTTAGAGTGATCAACTGATCTAACTACAGATAACCATAGTCAAACATAGTTTATTTAAAAAAACATTGATTAATGTTTACAAGTACTCATTATTAACCTTTGAGACTTTTAATTAATCATTGTTGCTCTCACAAACGTGCATCAAACAAAAATCACAAAAAATAGTTATTAAGGTATAATGTATTAAGGGTGATAGTAAGATAATAATACCTGCAAACCGACAGTGTACAGCCCGAGGGTATTATCTTCAAATGCACATGATCCATGATGTTTCCAACATTTTAGGTCCTACCAAAACATAAGAATTAAAAAAATTTATACAATATTCAACATAGTAATAAAAGAATTATATATTTTATATGAAAATTGTGGGTGTACTTGGAACACACGCATTACAAGTAAATTTAAAAGTAATTTTATTATAACATAATTATACCAAAAATTAAATGTCAACGTCAGTGTCATATTTTTTATTTACACAGGCGCCATGGGAGTGCACAGGTCCGCAGTCCAACTCATTCTCATTCGTCACCGCTTGTATCAGCACCCCATCCTCTTAATTGGTTTACATTTGATATCACCGCTTTTTCGGAGACACATTAATATAAAAGTTTTCACTTAAAAAATTTAAAAAGTGTTTGCACGGATGCATTGCTTAGTAACCATTAATAACTCAAAACAAAAAATGAATGTGCTATACTGTCAGATTTGTCAGTGAAATTCTGACTTTACTTACAGTAAAAATTACACTTGAGCCAAAATTACAATGACTATTTTTGATTTTTCTATTAACCAATAAAATATTTGCAGATGCTCATCACATCACAAGATATAATACAACCAATAAGATCATTATTATATTGGGAATTTTAAATGTAGCACTATTATATGAGAATAATTTCCTGTTGATACGTTCTTGCGGCAACAGTGTAATAATTATAAAATCGGAATTAAAGTGTGATTACTTGTCAGTAATTTATTATAATTTATGACATTCACATATGTACTCTAATTTATACTCGACTTATTTTTAAGAATATAAAACTAATAATACATCAAGAAATAGTCTAATCAAATACTACACGAGACCGAACTAATCCAGACTAATTCTGCGTTTTTTTCTCTTCGTTGCCAAACGGCAATAATCACTCCAGGGTTTTGCCTTCTCGTGATTATTGCCTGGCAACAAACTTTCGAAAATACTTGAATTATTCTTGCATTATTTTCAGTCTTTTGTGGTATTACTACAAAAAATTGCATATGTACAAGAATTATAGCAATAAGTGCACTGAACCTAAGCAACGCAATATAAAATTGAACTCGACAAATTAATTAATGTCTGACAGTGTCAGTGTATAACCCCAACAATATCTACAAATTGGATTAAATAATTTTAACAAATTTATTAGAGCACACCTCTGGAATGAAAATTATCCAGAAAAGTTTGCTCGAAATATATGGTTGCCTAGAAACTGCATGAATTTATTCTGATTGTAATTTGATCAAAAGTCACTTATTAAAATGAATGAGTTATTGATAATATTCAATGCAATTTAATAATAATATATTACTATTGAAAATTGTTATCTTAATAATTGAATATTTTATGTTACTAAATAATAATTAGTTTTTTCTAAAAGATTCTAATTCTAGAGTAGAGGAAAACTATGTTTTTTGTCAATTACAGTGCTTATCACGAAAAAAGAAAATTGAAAAATCATGTGTATTTTTTCCATAGAATCCAAATTTTCAATAAAAAATTAAGGTGTTTATTTAAGATTTCAAAGTTGCGACAATTTCCTACCCCGTGGGGGTAAGGTTGAAGAAAATTTTATAGAATCGGATGTTCCATATTAAATGAAGTAAGTTTTGTTTGCATTTTTTCTAAAATGCTTAGTTTTTTAGATAATAATTAGTAATATTTTATGTGGTTCAACCTAACCCTGCATAGGTTGTCCTGAATGCAAAGAAATCACTTACAAATTATTTTTATGTGAATGGACAATAAAATAACACTATATCAATTAAATAAATACTAATGCTAATTACAAAACTAAAACTCTATAAGAACAAACATGTTCGACAGTATTTTTTTATTTCAAGATAGCTAGCATAGATAACCTAGACTATATCGCCAGCTTGCTCAACTTCATGCATATCGCATTGACTTACGTCAGAACAGTGTTGCCAAAATGTTTAATCTAGCGGCTAGCAAATTTTTTAGCGGTTTAATCAAAACTATAAATTTTAGTAAAATGTAACTAAATTTTTTAATTTTTTAAATTTTCCAATTGTCAAACGTTAATATTTCTTTCTAATGATTTCTATTTTGTAGTCTTCTGATACTTAAGCTTCTGTGAATTTTTCGATTCCGTCGATTCTCGAATAGAAATGAATAAAAGATGAATAAAATGTAACTTCTGAATGTATATTTAAAAAAAAATTCTGGCGGAAAAAACTAGTGATCAATGCATACGGCGAGTTGGCAACGCTGGTCAGAATTAACATTGCCAACTAAACCAACCAAGTATTACAACTAACACAGCGAAAACTTGATGCAGCAACTGTCATTAACAAGTCATTAATGTCAAAGATGAAGATGGCTGACGGATCTACTATTTTGCGAAGAAACAGGCCCGGTACAAAAGCAAAGGTAATATAATACAATTTTAATATTAATTTATTTATTTCATTTCTATAAATAATATTTTTAAAAAAATTACTTAAAACTGATGTATTTATTTAATGAAATATATTATGGTAAGAGGAAAGTGCTAATAAACAATATTGTTATGTCTGCAGGATTTTTGCAGGTGGCCAGATGAAGCCTTCGAAGAGATGGATAGTACGCTGGCCGTACAGCAATATATTCAACAACTTATTCGTAAGGATCCCGCCAACACAGATTTGATATTGAAGATGCCGGATGCTCAGGATGAAGGAGTTTGGAAATATGAACACTTGAGGTACTTATATTTAATATTATGGTCTTTGCTATATATTATAACTTCAAAAACTGTTTCTTTTTATTAATAATTTATAAAAGTTTAAGTTTAAATTTTGTTGCAGTTTAAATAAAATCAACGGGGCTTTATACTGTTATGTTTTTTGTTACGGTTCAATAGAAATGATTGCTCTGGGCAAAATAATGTTTTTTTTTCTGAGTAGTTCATCTTTTTTACATATTATGAAAAATAACAACTGAGGTGAAACCTAAATAAATAGTTGTTTTTTTTTGGTTCGGTTCCAGTTTTTCTTTCAGGCAAAATAACGGGTTTTTCTGGTTTTTGGTTCAAAACCCTGAAAATAAATGTATATTCAGTTTATACTATGTTTGAAAAAAGAGTAAAAGGTCGTTCACATACAGGTTAGTGTAGTTGCAGTTAATGAATAACGAAATTTTCTTTGACATTTATGAAGTATATTGACAAAGATGAAGATTTCTGTATTACCGATAGTAGCGTACTTGATTGGCCATTGCAGTAGAAAATTTGGATCTTAGCTTCTGCACTCGGATACAACTGCACTAATCCGAATGTGAATTATACTTAACTTGTGGTATTTTATAAACACAATTAACAATAGCCAAAACAGGTTTAATGTTTAAGGTTAATTTAAATAAAACGGCATCAAGAAATTTGAATTAGGTATATGTATTCATATATAAACGATCGTAACTTTCTTGTTACATTCTCAGGCTATTGGTCAGCCAGCTGCTTTTAATCTAACATAACAAAATCTTTGTGTACCTAACTTTAATTGAATAAATCGGGTGGGTTGATGCCTTGTTTTGACTAAATAGGTAATGGGGGTTACAGGGAATCGCATAGACCACTTGTTAAAACACATTGCTGTAGTCGTAGACCGAAACTGCACGTTATAGTAGCATCACAATTTTGAATAAGAGGTTTTTCAAAATTTTCAATTTTAAGCAAAAAAATAGTATTACAATGAAATCTCCGTTAAGTGGACACTGACGGTGCAACAAATTTTATTTTTCAAAATTTTCAATTTTAAGCTAAAAATAGTATTAAAGTGAAATCTCCGTTAAGCGCACACTGACGGTGCAACAAATTTTGTCCGCTGAAAAGAAAGTTAAATACATATATTGATGTGTGTCGGTGCATTTTAAACTGTCCGGTTATAGGAGTTGTCCGCTTATTGGAGGTGTCTGCAACTAGAGATTTCACTGTACTTCTTTTTACTTTTAAACATCATTGTATTTAGTCATCACATTCGCCTTAAAATTATATCATATGATATTATATGATTATATGGCAATGAATGTGGTTTAAAAGTCAACAATAAACCAGTAGGAGGAACAAATATTTTACTGAAATATGAATATAAGATATCCTGACACTGACATTTATTATATCAAAAGTTGTGGATGCTATTTTAAATTCAGCCAATGGGAACTGTATTTGCATAAACTGTACAACTTTTGATATAATCATAGCATAGTGTCAAACAAGCATTAGACTGGTTATTAATAAATTTTTTTTGTTCGAATTATTATTCCACCATTAAATTAAAAATTGCGAAATAATTTTTAATTTTTCAGGAAGATTAATTGGACACATTTTTTGATTTTATATCTATATCTTCAAAAAAAAAACATTGTTTGAGTTAATAATATGATTTATTCCAATGTAATTTATTGTTCTGAATCGATTGTGTGATGATACACAACAGCAGGGCTGCTGATTTGCTCTTGCTCGTAAGTACATTTATGAGTACTTTTATTAGAAATTTGATCATAACTTCTGGAAAAGTCGTTTCGTTATGCACTTGGTCTGAATCGATTCATAATAATAATATAATTTTTTTATGGTATTTACCATTTTAGGGGGTGTAATCCAAGAATCTGAGAAAAAATGATTAACGACCAGTCTAGTATGTATGTGGAAATAGTAATAACAAACAAAGAAAATTTGTTGTAGAAATATTGTTATTTAAAATAATAATTTAAAAAAAATAAGAGTTAACAGTTGGCAGGATTTTAGTATTAATTCAGTTGCATGCATTTCTGCTCTGACCATTTGTGTTTATGGTAGCATTGGAGGTCAATGTATGTGCAGTCAAATGAAATGAAAGAGTAAGCTGTTTCACAAAGATTAATCCAATTAAAGTGTTAAGCAACCTAATCTATTTACACTTCAGTACCCCGGCTCTAAAGCGTAACTTCAAAAATAATATTTTGTAGACAATTAATTAAGCTTTCATAATTTCTTCAAACGGTTGATGCACATTATAAAGTTGGTTGCTGGAAAACAAGTTTAATTAAGACATGCACTGGTGCAGCATGGATAATTATACGTGTTTGATACAATATAATAATCATTTAGAATTTTTAATGTTTATGTTTATTAACCTTGCTTTATTAACCTGTTTATGGGTGTAATGGCCAATTGTAACTTTAAAAAGTTTTCACAATGTTAAAAAAGATATCATCTTGTACTATACTGTTAACTGTTTAATTAAGCGTGAGCTAAGCATGCAACTATATTACATCGCATGTTTCATATGTCCCATTTAATATTAAAAATTATACGCTTAGCTCAATTCTTAAGTAATAAAAATAATACTTTTATTTATAAGAAGAAAAAAGAAATTGTTTTTTTATAAATAAAAAATATACAGTGCAGTGAAGTCTATTGCGTATCGTTCCTATATTTCCCGCTTTAGGTATATTAAATATAATAAATAGTGATGCCACCTGAACCAGGTCCAGTAGTTCGGCCAGACTTTGATAAATATCTGACCAGGTTCATTTTATTAAAATTAAATAAAATGTAAAAAATAGTTATTTATGATGCAAGTGTGTGAATGTAAGTTTTTCTTGCGATTAAGGCACTCGTTATGACAACATTGACATTATTAAATTTATTATTATATTTATATTAACTTATAGTTAATTTGACAGCTGACAAAATATGAACAAATTGTATACATATTGTCGTAAACAGAGTGAAATTCGGTTAACTGGCTAAAATTTTAAGTAAACCTGATTAAAAAACTTTAAAAACAAATAGTTTCTACAAAATATATATATATATATATATATATATATATATATATATATATATATATATATATATTTTACCATTTTCAATATACCACACTAGTTTTGCTTAGCGCTGCCATCAAGGTGAAATTTGTGTTTGATATACTGGTGCAGTTTGTATATATATTGTGGCGACATGTGAGATTTACTACACAATATGAACGAAGCAAAAACCTTAATATACTTTTTACTATCCTCATCACAATCACCGGATCATCATAG
>JARJEC010118032.1:0-10557 GCA_030264575.1 Tachinus sp. AB-2021
ACACCTGAACTTTGAAAATAATTTTGAAAAATGTATTCTATGGAATACGTATAATATATGTAACTTGTAAGATAATATTTTTTATAGTTTGTATAAATTCGTATTAAGAAAAACTAAATTTAAAAAAAGTCAAAATATTAATTAACGCAACATAAAAAAATATAAACCATTTTAGCTATATTATATACCATCAATATATTATAAATATTTTTTATAGTATTTATGATAAGCATATTTATATTATACAGGGTTTGTCACACTACAAATTTTTATCTAAACAACCAAACATTTTGGAAAAAGTTTAAACAAAAAGTAGTTGATTTAATGAAGGACATTTTATGGTAATTTTAAATTTTTGTTTACAACATTAGAAGAGAGGTTAAATTCCCACACTTTCAAAATATAAAAATTAAAACATTTGTTTTTTAATGTCACTACCATATTTACTAGACTTATATGACTTAAATACATGTTTCTAAAATCACAGTTTGTTGTATTTTTATTTGCCTACAACTACACTTTCATAATTTCTAATGGAACTTATTTTTTTATATTTGAAAGACATTAATAATTGCCTGCATTTAAAAAAAAATTTTATGTGTTTTTTTTATACTAAACATGCCACTAGTCTTGAAAGGCTAAGGCCTTTCAACAATAAATACATATATGTATAGACATGTGTATGGACAGCGGTCTTCATTTTTTTATAGCGCGCCCCCCTATTAACCTTGATTTTAGTCGCCACCGCAGCACCAAAAAAATGGTGTCTATTTATTACTTATTCCTTTATTTGTAGTGAACTAACTTTTTTATTTTTTTCCCCACGTGGTACCTCCCCCCTCGTAGTTTGAGAACCGCTATGTAAGCTTAGAACAGTTAAATACTTATAATGATATAGATAATTAACCATATCTATGGCACTTTATTAACAATAACAAAAATAATTATAATACAATAACATTTCTTCAATTACAACTAAATTTAAAGCGCTCTAAAAGTTTGTAATATTTGCGTATTTTGCAATTAAGCTTGGATAGGTAAAGCGCACATGCGATCGTCTTCTTTCTCTACTCAGTGCCGGCGCAAAGTGGGTTCCAAGTGTTCCTCGGAACCCGCGCTTTGGTAAGCCCCGCCGATTGGTTGGCCTCATACTTGGTTAGCTTTGTGCTTTGGATTATACTTTTGATTTTAGATATTCCCACTCTTTGGATGGCTATACATTTCACGAGAGCATTAGTAAATGAACAAAAATCATTAGAAAAATGATTAATTTATTTCAAATTTAAAGATAAGGTATTTTGTCTTGCTTGCTCATTATTTTCAACACGTGATGTTGCATTAGATGTAGACGGAATTTTTTATTTGTCTCATTTAACATAAAGAATCAAAGCACACAAATGATCTTCAGTACTTTAACTAGCTATAAACAAATGGCTTCAAACTGAGCACTGATTTTCGCACCAATTTCATAAAGAATTGAAACTTTCTTTGAAACTGGAAACTCAACGTTGGAATCAAATTCTAAAAAAAAAGTTGCATTTATTTTATATTTAGCTCAACATAATTTAGATTCCAAGAAACTTCGGATAAATTATATACACCGCACACAATGTCAATTTGTTTGTGTTTGGTCGAGTTAATAGCAAAATTTGATCCTATTTTAAATCATTTGAATAGAACAGCCATAAAAGAAAACCATTATTTATCACATCAATCAAAATAATTTAATTAACAGAATGGCAAGTAAGATACAAAAAGTAATTATAGATAATATAAATAAAGGAAAATATTATTCAATTTTATTAGACTGTACTCCGGATAAAAGCCACCAAGAGCAATTATCAGTTGTTTTACGTTACGTGAGTATAACTGAAGATAATTGAAATTAAAGAACATTTCCTAAAGTTTAAAGTTATCCACAAATGGAAAACGACTTTCCAAAAAAATACAATCCAAAAAAATTTGGATTTAAAATCATCACCTCAAGCTATAATTTTCTTTAGAGTTCTGGAAAATATATAAACGATGTTTGCAGCATCTACATTATGTTGGGAAATTTTCAAAAAACACATGGAGAAATTTACACTTAACCATTTATCAGACACTAGGTGGGACTGTCAATACAATTGTGTAAAAGCTGTTCGTTTTTAACTTCCGATATAATTAGTAACATACATAATATAATATGCCTTATAAACATTTTTTAGTGTTGTTTTTTCCTTCGGCCCCGCGCATGTTTTGAACCCGGCCTCGGAAAAACATTGCGGCGGCCCCATCTCTACCATGCACATTTACATCGATTACTTGTAGCATTCTATAGGGTACAATTTTGTGACTCTTTTCACAGACTTATTTATTAGTGCACAAATTGTCAACAATCAGTAATATTAACAATGCTTACATTATAGTGCATAGCTCAGTTGTAAAGCGCTAGCCTAGCAAGCTAGAGGTCGTGGGTTCAAACCCGAAAATGTGACCAATTTTAATCCCGCTTTCAATCCACTGGTGGTTCGGAAGTCACCTTATAAGCTGTAGGTCCCATCAAAACCCCGCTATGACTAGCCATCGGCTTAATTAGGAGCAATGATGTAAAACATAAACAAAATTTAGTGCAGGTTTGCAATTCAGCTAAATATATAATTTCCTTTGGCGGCGTGTTTAATAATATTGATAGATAGCCGAAAGACGCTTCTATCTAGGTAGACTGTTTATGTTGTCATCGACAAGGTTTTGCAATGGTAGTGTCGTTAAAGCTGTACCAATTAAAAAATAAGCTGGCGCATAGTGTTGCGTCGTTTGGATTGTGAGATAAAAGACACAACAAACGCGAATTACTTATTACTTCGATTCTATTTGATATATAATGAGTCCCGATGAATTTTTATGTCTCCCAAATACTAGCAAAACTTGGCGAACCGGTAAGTATGAAATTCCAACTTACTCTATCAACTGATAATTGATAAATATTTTTTTTACTAGACTAGTGGTTTTACTTGTCTATTTACAAATCGGTGTAACGTATCCAAAAATGCGTCCGTAATCAGTGATCACTTTTAAATGCGTACTTTTGTGCCCGTGCAAGTAAAGAGAAAAATATATTTTTTTGTAACTCATATACTCTTCCTATTATTTAATAAAATTGGATCACAGAAGTATGTAGCTACGTTCACAAATGGTGAATACTGACTACTCCTTACACTAGGCATGTCATCAAATAATTAGAAACGGCAGGGTTGACCTTAAAACATATAACGCATTTTTAAATTATTTTTTACATATATTTCCTTTTGAGATAGACCAATATTTTCTTAGTAATAATTGAATCCAGTACTCACGATAAAATTGTTTGTGTTCATGATATATAATGAGAACAGAAGTTTTGTCACTTGGGTAATATTATTAAATGTAACTTATCAAATCCTAAATTTAAATTTTTGTTCTACTTTTCGTTTTAATTAATCCTTTATAGATAAATGGCCCTATTTTTAAGATTTTAATTTTATTTCATAAATTCCGTTTGTTTATCTAAAGCTTGTAATCATTTAGAAAAATTCCTTTTGTAGCAACTTGGTTAACGTTTCTAAAATATCATATCTTTTGACAACTTGTGCTTTGTTTTATTTGTGATTAAACTAATTATAATTGCAAAAAAATTATTAATACTTGTAATACCAGAAAATGTATTTAACAATTCAATTCCTACCCTTATAGTTTGTAGTGTTATATCATATAGCCTATACTCAAATATATATACTCAAATGTCTAATATATTTGTTCGCAAACATATTCTTAAATCTTATGATTATATTTTAAATTATTTTTATATAAATATATATATATATATAAATATATTTTAAATTATTTTTATATAAAAATTTTGCTCCTTCCACTACAACTCATTATTAGAGGTATGAAAGTGAATAAATCTAGGTACAATTTATAATTTCCATCTATAAAAGAAACAGGACTACTATTATACTTACAGAATGATAGAAAGATAAAAGAAATAAAAATGATTACAAGATTTAGATGTGGAAATGAAGAGAGAATGTTAAAATATCGGATGAATGAAACGGAGAAAGTGTGTAGATGCCATGAAAACTATAGAACATATACTGTTGTAACATATACACATATACGTCTGATGAAGACTGAGGTTCAGTCGAAACTGCAGTCACGGTGTGACTAAATAAATTGTGATAAAAAACATAGTAGTTTATTTCAAATCCTGCAAATCCCGTTTATTTTTTATAGTTTCAATATCCATCTCACTAATCAATATTAACTTTTAATAAAATCTTACGCCAGCCTCGTGTCACTACTAGTGTGTGATGAATTTTACTTTCCTTTACCGCGGCGCTTTGTTGTGATCCGTATCCTGCAATTTTTTTTTCTTTATATTTACGAATCATGTGTGCTGAACCATGTTTACGATTACGGAACTTATTTTTCCTATATTTAGAACTGTAATTTATGCGCTTTTTCGTCGATCTTCCTTATATACAATTATTTTAATTTTATTTTGTTGCTAACTAACTAACGATTCTAAGCCAACTGTCGTAACTGCAACTTATAGTATTTGTATTTGCTGGGTTTTACCCAACTGGCCATCGACCTCGAGATCCTTGTTTATGTAGTTAAATATGTGTCGTTAAGGCTTGTTACTCTAGAAATTTGCCTGCGGTAGGCAGGGTTATGCGATCAACCCATCCAACGGCTGGCCGTGTCTAACGTTGCTTACCTTGCAAACATTCGATATCGGGCGTGCTGGATATGCCACCTGGCGGTTTACAACTTATAAAATCTAAACAATATCAATAAATAAAACTAAATTAATGCAATAATTAATCTCCACAATAAATTTATGAAAATATAAATATATATATTTGAAAATGAAAATATATTAATAATCGTTCAAACAAAATTAAATTAGTTTATAAACAAAAATAGATTGATGAAAATTTGTGGTTGGTTAGTTAGGTTGTTGGAGGAAATTACATAAAATACTTTTATTTATAAACTACTGATAAAAGGTTTAAACACTTATCACTCGGCTTCTACTAAGCATTTAGAACAATTCACACCTCACAAATACAAATTTACAAAACAATGAGTAAATCATCAATCATAAATTATACCATAACTATATAAGCAAGCTACAAAAAATAGACTACTAAAAAATATTTCCAAGAAGTTAAGAAGTTAAAACAAATAAAATGTTACTTTATTTTATTTTTACTTTAAAATCATTAATTTTTATGAAAATGCATAAAAGAATATAAAATGGTAATATTATTATTGACAAATATTAAATAATTAATATAATACATATTCAAATAGTACATTATGTATTTGGAATAAACATAGATTAGATATAATTTAAATTTAAATAACCTATTGACACATTTAAATATTTATAATATATGATCATTTTCATATCACTTTATTATAATTTAATTGAATAATTAGTCATTAAAACTTGTTAGTTGGTATCAGCTTAAAAAACTGTACGTGCCGAACCAATCTTCACGTATTATTTTTATGTAAATTTAAAACGATTACCGCATAGTCTGGTCAATGCTTCCGTACATGATTTATAACACAATGGTGAAAGTATATAATCAAAATTCGTACTATAAAAACATAGAAGAGCTGAACGTAAAAACGAATCGTATTTGAAAGTAATACGATTTTCCTACGGATCGATGGCAAATTTGCAATACAAGTACATGAACTGGGAGACGGGTGCCGCATCCCATATTTTATGTATTATCGAATCGCACTGTTAATTATGAAAATATTAGAGCCAGTAATTAATCTGGTGTTATTAATATGTATTTATATGCAACGAGCTGCACATGGAGAGACGTGCAGTTGGCAGCAGGGTTTGGCGGGGGCGGTTAAAGGGTGGCGGGCGAGTTTACCACGAATAGTGATGAATTACACAATGAAAGCTTGACCAGTCCACACTTCGGCTAGTTAATAGCAGGATCTTTATCAAGCGGAATAAGACGGATAGGGACTTCATAAAGCCCTAATGGGTCGAGGACGCAAGAAAAAATTGAGGTGACCACTATTATAAATTATGATAAATTTCCAAAACTAGGTTGCTGATCAATGGTATTCAATATTTATAGAAATTACCTTATCGCGTTGATAATATTTCAAATAAAAAGCGATTATTTGTTATAGTTTGTTCATATAGTTCCACAAAGTTTCACAGCCAGCATGCAAAAAATAATATTGTTTATCAGCTTTTTTGCTGTTTTGCAAATATGTATGGGCTCAACAGTTGTGCCAGTTACAGATCCCGATAAGCGTAAGTTATTATGTATGCTTTTTATAGCAATATTATATACTAAACATAATCTAACTTGTTTTGCGAATATTATATGTTATTACAATTTAATAATTTATCATTAAAATTATAGTCTTATTAAAGGTGTTGTGTAGTAAACATTGAGTAAAATTTGAATTTGAATTTGCGGTCGCGGGTTTTGACTACAATATGATTGATTGGTATTTTCCCGGTATTAAGGCAGAATCCATGAAGGCAAGTTCATTACAAAACTTGTATTTGCCAATATTTGTATTTCTTGCTTATTTGTTAAAATAGAGAAAATAATATTTTACAATATTTTTTCAACTTATTATTCACCTTGGCACAAACAGGTTTTTTAATTTTTTTGAAATTATAATACACAATTAATCAATTATTAATTATTTCTTTAAAGAATCCTCCGTGGCGCAATGCAAAATATATATATAAAATCAATTTATTAAAAAGATTTTTTTCTAAATTGCATTTTAAAGGTATTTTTCCTTTGTTGTAGCTTAATGTGCATGCACAACGCCCTTAAAGACTATATTTGCTAAAACAAGTTAGTTGAACAAAATAAATATCGAGTATTAATTATTATTGTCTTTATAAAGTAAAAAACTACTTATATTTAATTTATATTTTTCAGTGAAAAGGCAAGTCGGAAATCGTGATGTGACATGTGCTCTGCCTGAAAAAGAAGGGCATTGTTTTGCATTTCACAAAAGATGGAGGTATGATGTTACCAGAAAAGGATGTGTATTATTTAACTATGGTGGATGTGGAGGTAACAAGAATAATTTCCAACATGAAAACGATTGTTTATACTCATGTTATGGTGTATAGTTTATAATAATTTTTAAATATTAGATTTTTTTAATAATTTTTATATTACTTGTTTAAATAATAAATGTTTTTATTTCTCCTTTTATTATTTATATATAATATATTACACACTCAACTTATATTATTATCTTTAGTGTCTACACATAAAACAGTGGCTTAGTAAGTAATACAACAAGTTAGTGCAATTTTGTCTACTAATTTCTTACCTGCATAACTAAAACCAAGTTTTGTATACTTTTATTCTTTTGTATAATGTCAACTAAAGTAAATATGGGTTTACATTCACAATATTGAGATATATTTTAAAAATTAATCAATTATTTTGATTCTGTATCTTACAGGTCAATATTAGACGTCTTGGTTTTTTTCTTCTCTTTTTTATTTTCGTATAGAATTAAATTGGTAAAAATTTAAAGAAACTGACAAAATCTCAAAAAGTACATTTTTGCAGCATTCTTAAAAATTTACTGATAAAAAGAACTAACTTATATTCTGCGGTTATAAACGCCATCGGCAAAAAAAGTTTCTCGAAAACCAAGATTATTATTATAGAAGATGACAAAAATAACATCAAGAGCAAAGAAAAATAAGCTAGAAATCCAAATATTTAAAATTTATAATATAGCATTCAAAAATAAATTATCTATTGCATCTCCAGTTTCCAGATTATCTACTTCAGTATTTACTTAGCAGCTGCAAATAGAAGTATTAGCTCAAATTAAAAAGTCTTTCACAATTTTGATGTAATATGTAAGATTAATTTATTTAAATTTCTTTTAGGTTTTGACTTTGTATTAGCTATTGTGTTTATTCTAGTCTACCTTGAACACAGTTTAAGTAAGACGTGGGTTATTAATAAATAAACAATATGGAAACAACTTATTTTTTAATAAAAATATCACTTATTTTTTAATTAATAATACAAATAACACGTTTTGTTGGAATTATTATTTAGAGAGTTCTAAAAAATAATCATAAAAATATTTACAAATATGTAGTTATTGTAATGTGTGTTTGCCAACATTTCCATAAAACCTCATGCATTAGTAATTTAAGTGTTTTATTTTTATTTGTTTAGTGTTTGACGTAACGTATTTAGTCACCTTCAACATGGTATATAAATTGAATACGAGACATGCAAATTATATACGTGCAATAAAACTAATAGCAAAATGAAGAATTTCACAATAATACTTGTTATATTTATTTTTATAGAACTATGTAACGGAGATGTTGTTCCAGATTCTGATCCTGTTAAACGTAAGTTGTTTGTTACTTATTAATAAATAAATAAAAAGTTATATGTTCTATTATCAAATTGTTCATTTCAGTGATGAAAAAAGTTGGCGATCCAAAAGAGACGTGCGTACTAAAGACTGAAATAGGCTTGTGTGATGCAATTATTAAAAATTGGTATTATGATGCGACTGCTAAGACTTGTAGTCAATTTAATTATGGCGGTTGTGGAGGAAACAGTAACAATTTTCGTTCTGAAAATGACTGCTTATATGCATGCAAAGGAGTTTAATTATAGTATCACAAGATAGTGTACGCAGGAAGTATATTTGTTTTTTAAATTTATAATAAAATAGTTTATTTATAATGTAAAGAAATCATTATGGGCACAATCTAACCATACTTTACCTACCACCTATCTAAATTAAATACAATATTTGTATTCAATTATATTCTGTTATAAATTCTGAATAAATTTTATATTTAATAACTGTTTGGCAACTTATGTTTCTTTATTGTTTATAAACTACTTATTGAGACATTTAACAAAACACAGATTAGCTCCATTTGTGCGGAATTGTGAATAAACCAAAAATATCATTATATATAATTAAAATATTATTAAAGTCATCTCGGATTAATTTTACCTGTACCCAATGGTTAGATTTTTAGCATCAGGTGGAATTCAAATGGTAATACTTGGAAAATATATTTTTGTTAGTAGTAATAAAATTCGTTACATTAACAAACTTGGTTTTAATTGTTTTCAGTTTGAAAGGATACTATAATAATAACCGATATTAATGTTTGTGATAAAATAATATTTAAACTTAAAAATAAATAATATTTTTAAAGTTGGTTAAGTTGTTAATTTTAAAAAATGTAAAAGTAAACACACACAAGTCACAACCAATCGATTTAAAGGCAGTAGATGGACCTACCTATATTATTAATATTTTTAATGTTTTACCTCATTTGAAAGGTCTTTATGTCAGTAATTCAACGGTGCCAACTTTTATTTTTTTTTAATGTTTAAATATGCAGTTTGAAATAATTATTTCTCAAAATAATATGAAATAGGCAAAACATTTAAAAACCCTGAAACTTGTGAATTTTTATATTAAAGGGGTTGTCTTTTGACACACAGCTGACATGTCTGTCACTTTCCCCCTAACCTTCAATAATCACTTTTCAAAATTTTTTAAACGGACCCACTCATTTGAAAGATCTTTACAATGTGAAATGTCACAAAATGGGTCATCCCATTTAAAAATTTTAAAAGTGCTTGTTGGAGGGCAGGGGAAAAGTCGCAGACATGTCAACTAAATGTCAAAAGATTTCCCCCTCAAAATAAAAATTGATGTGTTTCGGGACTTTTTTGTTTTCTCCCGATTTTCTGAGACATCCAGCGTAGATATTTTTGAAAAAGAACACCCTGTATACTTATTATTCCCAAGTTAGCCAATTCATGAAATTTAATAATTCTACCGCAAATATTATATATGTATATGTATAATACAATATTATAAAAATCTGCATATTTATTAAATACTTATACAAAAGCATGCAGTAAATTTAATGATCTATGGATTCAGATTTTTACTGTAAATTATATTTTCATTCTTTCATATAAATTAGTTTTGTTATACTTTTCTGCATAGTAAACCAAAACTTTTTGTGGCGAATGTTCGTGATGTGTGCAATACAAATGAAAAGGAGCCCGGACCTATAACATTTTTATGTTATTATTTCGAAAACGCTATATTACGCTCCTGAGTTTGACATGTAGTATGGCCATTTATCAAATTACTCGCGCTCACCGAGCTTTGTTGATTACATTTAAACAGTGGACCATTTTCATACGCCAAAACATTCGATGGCTCACTTATGATATATACAGATAAATCATTAAAATCACAACATTCCTTTTTATTCAAAATATAATACATATTTTCTAATAAATTAATCTTAAAAATATTATCAATAGTAACTATTGTATTTTGTATGTGGTGGTCTTATTTTACGTTTTGTTTTGATTGGTAATTTTATTTGATTTTGCTACATGTGGCCATGCATTCTTTATACGAATTAAAGTTATTTCCATTCGAGTTGCATCCACCATAGATGAATGATTCGCATTTATTGTTAGCTGAGTC
>JARJEC010118059.1:0-13442 GCA_030264575.1 Tachinus sp. AB-2021
AATTTTCAGATATATTTTTCATGCTCATAGATCAGCCAGATAATTTTATTACTTAATTTTAATGTACATTTTCTTAGTAGCTGATAATGAAAATTTTTACTTAGTGCAATTTGTTTATATATTTAATATTTATATTGTTTTCAAATGACGGTTAAACGATGCTAGTTGGTTTTGCAAGTAGCATTGGATCCCTTTAATGATGATGATGATGACCAGGTAATTGATCGAAACTAGTCGCGCTTCAATGAATTTTGTGATGAAATATATAAAAAATGGTTTTATTTATTTACTTACAGGGGTTTATTATTTCAATTCTGAACCGCTCGGTTTTTATCTATAATACGTTGAGCGCCGCGTGTATCACTGGTGGACATTTTTGAGTTAACTCGGCGCTGCATCACCACCGTTAGTAATATTTGGTTTCAAGGCCTGGTGTCCATATTCATTGATTTTTCTATGCAAACTTGATCTGCGGCCTCAGAGGCAAATAGAGCTGTGTGCGGGTCAAGTTTGCTAGATATTTTAACAAATAAGACACTATTCAAACAGAATTTGGTTCCATCGAAGAATCTACCATTTTTGGTGTGTACTTTTAAAGTTATGGATGTAATCTTCTATAAATGTTGTTGCTATTGAAACTTAAAATGTAGCTCCGATGAATGCAACGACGCAAATGAAAAGTATTGTATTGCAATAATTATTTTTTATACAACAATATTTTTTTAATATGTATTTGTTTTAAACAAAACTTAAATTCACAATTGAAATCAACATAAAATATTAATAAAACCAATAAAACAAATCAATATTAATCATGTAAAACAAACGCGATATTGCACCATTCGCAATGTTATTAAACAATGATGACTTGGCAAATAGCCGTGATTTTAGTTTTTCAAACAAACCGTGTGCGCAGGAAATGATGTCACATTTCGATTTAATGAAGAAATAATTGCCAGCGATTTCCATTTGATTATTTTGAAAATAACAATTCGTTGCTGCATATTTAATATACGGCGGTGGTGTTTTTATTTGATTATCATATCTCGATGTTGTGCATTGTTATAAATGACGAAGGGGAGATATCAAAATTAATATGCGACACGTATTTATCGGCTTCAGTAATAATAATTGCTGGAAAATACAATTGATTTTATTTAAAAGCATTAACCACATTATTATTAAATAATCGGTTAATTATTTTGCAAAACACTATTTTTTAAACCAATACTTTAGTATGTTTAAAGATTTTTTTGAAATAAATTGTTAATATATTTTATTTGCAATAAAATATTCACAATTTGCTTTATTTTGTTGCATATTTTAATAAATTTATGTCAATTTAAAATAATAATACTTTGTTTTATAGAAGTGTCCTTTATAATAATTTGTAATAAATAAGTTAAGAAACAACTTTAGAATGCTTCTTGTGAGCTATTTTGCGACTAACCTAAAATATAAAATGCATCAAAATAATGCGTACAATTATAATTTGAAAGCTTGAATTTCGTTAAATTTTCAATAATTCCAAAATAAGTATACCATAAGTAATACGTGGTTAGCCTCATAGTTTACACAATCTGAATATAGATTCAATTAACACGTTCAGACATTAATTAGCTAATCATTTACCGTTCCACTTTATGCAAACGCATAAATCTAAGTTAACATTTTCTTATTGTATCAAATTCTATGACAAAAAACTTTCCCCATTACATTTCAAACGCCTTCAATTACCTCAAACAATTTCCTTATCTTCAATACAGGATTTCTACTTGAGGAATTAATCCATTTCATATCAGCCATACATTTAGAATAAGTAAAATTAACTTCACCTTCCTTCGGGGCGAATCTAATCATCCGCAATCAATCACGTTTCGCGTGCCATTGCTTCATAGGCGAAATCGCACGCTCGTTTTATTTTTCTTTTTTCGATACCGCTTGCTTATACTCGCCGCGGTAACAGACAACAAGCTCGAAAATGGAAAGTGATGACGGACACCGTGGGTCCTTAATTGTCGCCTTTTAATTACGATATGAAGAAAGTTTCACGCGGGCCGGGAAAGAAGATGGAAAAAATGTCACTCGCAGATGAATCTCGAAGAAAGTGATCATTGTGTTCGTTCGGAACGCAAATTTAATAATAATATGGTCGGTTATGTTTGTGGCTTATGCAAGCTTGCGTTTCCCGTCTTCATTTGTTCAGGAATTTGTTTTGTTATGTAAATATTATTTATGAGTTGAATTTTTATTAACTTGGTAATTTATTTTAAATTAATATATAGGAACATTTTTTATGTATTATATTAATTATATATGTAGAAGCAATTTTTGATAATTTAGAGGTTATGACATCTCATTTAAAACTCTTTATATAAATATTTCAAAATGTGAACATTTTCGTTTTCTTTTTTTAAATTTTTATTTTTTTAAATTTTAGTGTGTCCAACACATGTTATCAGTATGTCAAATGATGTACTTCAAAATAAAAATTGACGTGCAAACCCTGAAGGTTTTTAAGTGTTTTGCACATTTTATATTAATTTGGAAAAAAAAATCAGATTCGATATTGAAAAAAAATGCACAGATAAATTACTGACATTGAGACCTTTCAAATAAGTTGTCGTTCAGTTTAACTTTTTAGAAAGCCAATTGTATTCCAAAAGATGACCTCTTCAAAATAAAGATCTTCAAATGTTTTGCCTATTTTGTATTATTTTGAGAAATATTTATTTCAGACTGCATATTATAATATTTAAAAAAAGAAAAATTTTATAGCTGAATTACTGACACGAATACAAAAGAAAATTCTAAAACATTTTTCCTTTTTCTTTTCTAGTTTTTGTTGTTACATATACATTTTTTTAACCTCGGAATTTTTTTGTGCATTTTTGTTAAAAATATAACAAAATGTTTGGCGGTTCCAAGTAGAGTTCCCCACATTATAGTTTTTAATATTGACATCCTTCCACTTTTAATATTTATATAAAACTATGTCGGCTGGCTTTTTAGGACAAATATGCCATAGGATAATAGGACAAGGTAATGTTTTATATGAAGATAAATTGCGTTATTTTTTTACCAAATGTGCTTTAGTCAGATTGTTGTATTTTCTCAGAAGTTTTGAATAATTGGAGATTTTTTGGCTTTACCTAAAAAATGACTATGATCACTTTGTCCTTTAGCTTTTCACATTGCAATCTAGATCAAAACTGTATCATCACAAAAAATACTTTTATTTTTTCAGGAATGTAAAAAAATGCTCGGCGGGCGCTAGGAGAGTTTCCCACATTACTTTAAACTCACTCACTCACTCCCTGACTCCCTCACTCCCTCACTCCCTCATTACCTCACTCCCTCACTCCCTCATTCCCTCACTCCCTCACCCCCTCACTCACTCACTCCCTGACTCCCTCAGTCCCTCACTCCCTCACTCCCTCACTTCCTCACTCCCTCACTCCCTCACTAGCTCACTCCCTCACTCGCTCATTTCCTCACTCGTTCACTCACTCACTCACTAGTAGAATTGTATGTGACTTGAGACTACTGACGGTAATGCTGACGTCACAGGTGAAGCTGATGATTCTCAAATAAACCTCGGTCGCAGAACGATAGCATAGATTTTTACACATCAAAATTGTTAGGAATGTCAGTATTGTCAGAAAATGCAATGAATTATGTTATTTAAACAACTGTGTAGTACTTCACTTCATTAGTTCACAGTAGCGCTATGCATTAGGTTGCCTTGGCACTATGTCCAGACGGACGGACATTTTCTTATCCCACTTTTTTGCATTGCTCCATGTAGTTATGGGCAATTTTAAGATGTTTAAGCCAAAAACGATGATTACCTAAGAAGGAATGTGGGGAACTAAAAATGTGTAAAAGTTTTGTAATATCCTTCTTTCAATCGATTAAAAAAGTTGATGGTTGACTGCTGGCCGGTGTTCTATTTAATAGCCAGATCTTACTGCTTCCTGGAAAGGAACTTTTACGACTTCTTCACTTGGCACAAATGAAAAGTGATGTAATAAAGAAGTAAAACATTTCCTCATTCACTCTCTAGGGGACTGCTTCAAGCGATAGAGAGATTTCCTTAGCTTTACCATACAACTTATTGGAAAATTGTTCTGGCAATCGCATATAAAATCCTCCATCTAGCTTGTCGTACATGGAAGCTGTCTTGACATCAAACTGAGATAACTCCCAGTCTTCCTTCATAGCGACTGCTAGCACTACCCTGCCTCACAACCAGTGCAAATGTCTCATTGCAGTCGATTCATTTTCTTTCAGTGAATTCGCGTGCTACTAAACGGACTTTCGAAATTTTCAGTGCTGTTCAGCTTTTTCTTCAAGACAAAACAATTTTTGCTCGTCTTTCTCCCAAGTTTTGTTGTCGAATAGATTTAATTTCCCGGAATAGTAGTGATTTGGGCTCATTCAGGGATTGTAAACTAATGCGTTGGCTTCTTCAAATCTGATTTCTTAATGCTCTTACTTTTTACAGCTACCTTGCATTGACAATAGGTGCGTGATACTGCGGAATTGCCTCTTTTCTTTTTCATCAACATCAAGGACCTCATCAAAAACATTGGTTCAGGAGTAGGTTTTACCCCTGCTGCAGGTGGCTCCTGCCCAAGGGAAGAAAAAGAAGGAACCAAAAAATCTGATATTGATTTTTGTCTTGGTCTCTTCGACTAAGTTGAGATTTGTTTTAAGTTCCATATTTATTGTTATGCTGCTCATTGAACATGTTTTTGCCAGGGCCCTTGAAAGTGTAAACATCAAGCGTCTCATCACCAACATTGGTTTAGGAGTAGCTGCTACCCCTGTTGCAGGTTGCTCCTGCCAAGGAGGAGAAAAAAAAAGGAACCGAAGAATCTGATAATGATATGCGTCTTGGTCTCTTTGACTAAGTTGAGATTTGTTTTAAGTTCCATATTTATTGTTATGCTGTTCATGTTCATATTTTTGCCAAGGCCCTCGAAATTGTAAACATCGAGGACCTTATCACCAACATTGGTTCAGGAGTAGGTGCTACCCCAGCTACAGGTGGCTCCTGTCAAGGAGGAGAAAAAGAAGTAACCGAAGAATCTGATAGTGATTTTCGTCTTTTTCTCTTCGACTAAGTTGGGATTTGCTTTAAGTTCCATATTTATTGTTATGCTGTTCATGTTTATGTTTTTGCCAAGGCCCTTGAAGGTGTAAACATAAAGGGCCTCAGCACCAACATTAGTTCAGGAGTAGGTGCTATCCCAGCTGCAGGTGGCTTCTGCCAAGGAGGAGAAAAAGAAGGAACCGAAGAATCTGATAATGATACGCATCTTGGTCTCTTCGACCAAGTTGAGATTTGTTTTAAGTTCCATATTTATTGTTATGCTGTTCATGACGACTTGCAATAATTTTTCTGGTTTTCGGATCCATCAAACGATAGTTGGGAACCAACCATCATCCTTTCAGACTTTTTTTTAGCTAATTTTTGCGAAGCTGTTTCGGAATGTAGCAAAAAAAGTGTACACAATTTTTTTCCCAAACCAACATTCGTACGGTGTCTTTTTCGTCAATACAGCCTCTGCCCAGAAACCCTCGTCTAAATAATATTATTTGCGAATCACTTAGACGAGGGTTTCTGGGCAGAGGCTGTATTGACGAAGAAAACACACAATCAATATTGATTGCGCCGATTCAACCAAAGTACGATTCATACAAGTTAGAAAAATCAAACAGTTTTTTTTTGTAAATATAATAATTTTATTTTGAAAATATTTTTTTTATTTTCTACTTAATTGATAAAAAAAGTGTTTATGAAAATTTAATTTTTTTTTTACAAATGCAAAAATATAATTTAAATAATTCTAAAATAGAGCCATTGTTAATTTAAAAACGAAATTTAATAAAAAAACATAGTTTTGGTTTTTTCTTGAAACTACAGTTTGGACAGTAAAATAAATATTGTGTTATTTTACTGTCCAAACTTTAAGGCCTAATAGAAGTTTAATTTCTTTGAATATTTGTAAGTTTTTTATGAAAATAAATAAAATAATTGAGATATTTATGCGACGATTATTAAAAGTAAAAATGTTGATATTTATATAAATCGTTGGTGATTATATAGCAAATTCTACACGCAGAAATCTTTCATAAATATGCACATGCATGAAATGCGAAACTGACCTAGGAACGCAAACGCTGCGAGCCTCTCTGGAATGCGAAGCTTTCCTGGGGCAATGTGGTCCCGAACTATTTTCAGACGTAATCAATTTTAAATGTCGCGACACACAGACAGTACCTTTCTCTTTCAAAAAACCCGCGCGCTTCCGCAAAATTGGCCAGCCCCGCCGCCGCATGTTTACAAAATAATACAAGATATTTTCAGCTTTCAAAAAGTAAACACACTTGATCATTTATATAAATTACTAGCATGCCACGGATTTCACCGACTGGTTAAACGAATTACGTGCGCAATCATTTTTACAGTAGTAAATAACTTGTCAATAATAATTGAGAACAGATGTGTTATAATTATGTGAATGTATGAGGATAATAATGATTATATAATGAAGTATTTTTACCAATATGGACTTGTTAATGCCATTTCCGGGCAGGTAGTTCTTCCCGGATGTCTCTTTTCAAACCGCAACTGCATCCTAGAAATCTTTACTTTATGGATATTCCTATGCAAAAATGTATTTACAGTATTGATCGTAATATGGCTCAATTAATTTATATCGATGTTAATTTTAATCAATGCAATAAACAAAAAATAATTAACAATCTTTGCGATTATTGACCTAACGCATTATTTTATTTTGTTTTATTTATGGTATAAACAATCAATTAACATTTCTCAAGGTATATTAAAATGCAAATATTTATTCTAATTTCATTAAGTTATGTGCATTTCTTTATGTAAATCGAAATGTTTTATTAAGCACCTAAAATTAAACACTGAATGAGTAAATGTTTATTTATAAGTCTTATTGCGGCCGGAATGTATCGCAATTTTTGTTTTACATAATAAAAGAGCAGCTGCATCAACGCACACAATAAACACCAATTTTAGACCACCATCAATTCAAATCCGCACCAACGTATGCGTCACGGCATCCCCCTATTAAAACGCCTCTCCCTCCAGGTGCACCCACTAATCATGCGCTAAATCTTATGACTCGTGGCTAATATTTATAGTTTCTAAAATTGAACCTTGCGTTTTTGAATGATCGCAGATTTAGTTTTAACTCGGCTGGACGGACGTCGGCACTTTTTTTAAATGCATCTTTGTTGCATCCGTTGTTGCTGCTGTTCCAAATGCAATTGGCAAGTACAATGGAAATTGAGTTTATTGTTTTCTATTGCCAAATGTAGTTTGAGTTTACTTTCGTGTTTGGCATGCATGCATAACATACTGGACTACTTGAATCGATACATGTCGAATAATGTTTACTGAAGAGCATTACTAGGTGATAAACCTACTAATCATGTCTCGTTACACTTACTTAACAACATAATTAAATGTTGAGTGAAACTAGCTGCGTATCTAAAGAGTTGTATTGTTCTGACAGTAATGTAATTAATTTTTATTGCTGGTGGGCTCATATATAGATTCATATGAGGAAATACGAATCAATGGATATCGATTACATCAATCCATTATTGAAACAATTATATCAGCAAAGCCTTTTATGATCCATTAACAATGTTATATCATACATGGACGATAAAGGGACTGTTTTCTTTATTGTTTCACGACATTCTCGTTTCCTTTTCAAACGACATACGCCGTATAAAGTTAATTATTTGCATAACTGAGGCTTTATAGTGGTCACATTGTTTGTAGAATCTATTCAAAATAATAATACTAGAATTATTAATAATAATAATACTCTTTAATGTTAAAGACCATCACTGTGGCATATATGTTGTCATACCTACATATTTAAGACTTAAGATACATAATTCTAAAACATATAATATGGAAAATAAATTAAAAGTAAATATATAAAGATAAAATGAAAAATAGAAAACAATAAAATATATACAAAAGAAACAACGAAAAATAAAAATAACTTTAGAAATAAGTTACAATCATGATGTGAACTCACTTATTGTATAAAAACATTTTTCAGTCAGTGTTATTTTTAATTTCTTTTTAAAGTTGGTATAGTGTAAAACTTTAATGTCTGCAGATAGTTTGTTATACAGCGAGCTTCCAAAGCACTGAGGAAATTTTCTGTAAATTTCTATTCTAATATTTTGTATTAGTAGTGTTTTTTGTGTCGTTGTGTCATAATTATGTATATCGCCATTTTGCTTCAAACTATTTTTATTTTTGTGTATATATAGTAAAATTTTATAAATATAAATTGAACACACCGTCATAATTTTGTATTTTGCAAAATATGGGCCCCATGAATCGGCGTAAATTAAATTTCTCTTAATACCACTAATAACCAAACACTTTGACTTCATTTCTCTTAATATTCTCCTACTTTTTTATACGTTCAATATTAAGTGAAGATATTTTAGGATGTTATAGATACAAATTGAGTTTCAAGTGATTTTTTTATTAAAATTTATTATTTTATGCCAGTGTCAATGCAAAATTTTTATTTACGGATAAAATGGACCAATTTGCATTGCATTTTACGACTTTGCACATTGATGACATCAATTTAAATTAAAATAAAGGCAATTTAATAAAACTGGTTTGAATTGTCATAGGGCACAAAATGGGTTTTAATGCATTTTGAGGAAATTTGTTTAATATTTTATTGAAAATATTGATTGGTTTAAGTCGCAAATATTTTTTTAAATAAGTTGCAAATTTTTTAAAGTACTGGTAGACCTTAATATATTGAGGATGATTGAAAGTCTAAAAAACTTCTAGTAGAAATTGTGTTCATGTAAATCTTTAATTGACAATATATTCAGTAATTATAATAAAGGTGTTCTCAAATCTGAAATAATTTATTCCAACGTACTTTTAATCTTTCCAACAAAATATTATTTCAAAATCTTATCAAAATAGAAAATTGGGAAAAAATGTACAACAAAAATTCTCAAAATGGAAAATTTGCGATATTTTACATGTTATTTTTAGACATGTTTGATACAGCATTCCCTTAGCAATCAATGAAACGTAATAAGAAAAAGGTATTAAAAGATTGGATAAATAAGAAAGTAATCTGTGAGTCTAATCAGAGAAATGCATAAGATCTTAAAATTAAAAAATGATCCTTTATTAAAAGAACGATATGATATTTTATAGGAAAAGCATAAAAAAGTGTAGAAAATGCATTTAATAGTCATAACGATAAGACGACGAATGAGACAAATAACATGACGAAAGCCGCTTGTTATAATAATTAATAATTATTAATAATTACACAACTCAGTCCAAACAGTCTAGGACAACCAAGTAGTATAAAGATGAAGTTAAGGTGCGGGACCTTAATTTTTTAGATTTTGAATCGAGTTACTTTGTATATACACTTCTTTTCAATAAAAATATTGCAAAATTAAACTTATGACGTTTCCCTTGATGGTTAAAGTTAATTTAATTGTGAACTTTTATTGTAAAGAATGATTCAGTTTTCAACAAACATAATCGATCATATCCTTTCAAGATAATGCTAGAATCTTGTTTTTTCGATATCACAATAAACCTCCTGGTTTTTTTTATGAAAAAAATAACAATAATCATAATTGATTGATTTGCCAAAAACCTAAACCGCCAACAAAACAAAAATGAAGAAAATAAGTTTGCTTTGTTATTTTGTACCCTTTTACTTTCGAATGAACTCGTACGGTAAACATTAAGGAAATTATTTTGGCACATACGTCCAAATATTACGACTTAAGCCAGTACGATGTTTGTGCACACTCATAGGACCTGCTTTGAATTTTTATGAAAACTTCTTTTATATTTACCATTAAGTCAATCTCATTTTTAGGCACATCGTCCTTATATGAAAAGCCGGGAGAAGCTTAAAGATATTTATATCAACACCCATACATATATTTACTTATACATATTATGATATTTATAAAAAATTATTGAATTTGACACTAATTTTGTTTCCTTTTTTTAAGGTGAGTTTCATTTTATTTCTCTGCTTCAAGTAATGTAAGTAAAATACACAAAATAATTCAGACTTATTATTAGTGATATAAAATTGTCAAATATTAATACTTTTCTAATGCTGAGCATTATTGCAAATAATCAATAAAATTGTCATTTTTATTTTTCCCCCTATATGGGGGATTTATACAAAAAAATCGAAATTAGGATTTCAAGAGAAATATACGTTTTTACCATAACTAGCTCTGCGGCGTAGCGCCTGTCTCAGATTGAGCGACTACAAGCAAACACCGACAGCGTCTGACCCAGATTGGGCGGCTGTAAACAGCGTCTGTATCCAGAATGGGCGGCTGAAACCCAACACTCGCCAACCCGCCTGGTAAGCGTGGCGTTTAAATGCCATATCCTTCCAAATGTCAATATGTCGAATACAAAACTTATAGTACCCCAGGTGAGTAGATTAAATTCACAATCTCACACTGAATTACCAGTTTGCCTTACGGATTCTGGGAGAGACACAAATTCGATTAAGGCACTGATACAGAAAACTAACAATAATAGGCTAACTCAACCGAAAAACAACAAGATAGAAAAATTAGAATTGCAACTTATAACATCAGAACAATGCGTCTAGACGATCATCTAGAGGGTTTAGAACACCTCAAACATATTAAATGAGATATACTAGGATTATGTGAAACAAGATTACCCGGCGGGAAAGCAACTATAATAAAATCTGGATATTTGTTATACTATAACACAGCACAGAAACAAATTCACATATCTGAGTAGCCATAATGATCCACAGAAACCTAAAACATCTAGTCACAAAAACGAATTCAATATCTTCTAAAGTAACGTATATTGTCCTAAAACTAAACAAAAAGTATAACCTTTAAGTAATACAATGTTACGTACCAACAAGTACACCAGAGTACAAAGAAGCGGATAAATTATACGAAGACAATACGGCTGCAAGAAGATGCGAAAACGCAAAATACTGAACAATTATTGGCGACTTCCATGCGAAAATAGGCAAAAAGTGGACAGTATAAACATAAGTAGTTTTGGCCTAGGAAATAGAAACGACAGAGGAGAAATCCTTGTAGACTATCTGCAGAATAAAAACCTTTACGGTATGAATACTTTTTTCAGAAGCCAGTACAAATAAATGAACATGGTCAAGCCAGAGTGGAAACGTCAAAAAGGAAATGAATTACAATCTGATCTGAAATTTGATACAGGTAGTGATCATTGAATAGTTAGAGCTACTTAACACGAAACACGAAAACCAGGCTACAGAAGAACAAAAGAAATTGCGAAGAAAAATATCAAATATCAAGAGATACTGAATACGAAATTTAATTGTTAATTCATTATTCATGTCATTAGATGACATGGAAATAAATATCTTATTACAGAAAATTACAGAACGTATTAAAACAGCTACCAAGCAAATATGCATGAGATCAAAACAGAAAACTTCTAAACTTAAACCGGACATGATCAAATTAATTAAGAAGCGGAGAAATATGAGTAGAGAATCAAATGTACACAACCAATTAAACAAAATCATCCGCAAGGAAATCCGAAAAGACCTACGAGAATATAACACCAAATTTATTCAGAACACAATAGAAGATAATAGGAATAAGGGTACTACAATCGAAACTATCAAAGGGTAAGGTAAAAATCTATAAAAAGAGGCATAAACAAGGAATAGTTGTGTACAACAAAAGCGAAATCAAAAATGTGGTTCAAAGTTTCTATCAACATCTGTATCGCTCAGTAACTCAAGAACCAAGAAACACAAACGATCATGAACGTAGGCTCCGAAGAGATCCCTGATATAGATAAAACAGAAGAACAGAAGAAGAAAAATAGAAAATCACATAGTGAAGACCAAATAACAACTCAAATGATTAAAATGGGCTGAGAGGTTCTAGAAGAGGCAATCAGAATACTTCTTAATAAATGTCTACACCAAGGAAAGATCTCCAAAGCATGGCAGAACGTAGAAGTTATTTTGCTCTTTAAGAAAGGTGATAACGCTGACAAGGAAAACTACCGACCAATAAGTCCCCTGTCGCATCTTCACAAACTTCTCACCAAGATTATTACAAACCGTGTGACAAGGAAATTCGACCAACAGGCAGGTTTCCGAAAAGGTTTTGGCACTACAGATCACCTACAAACAATTCACAACTTGATCGAAAAATGTGCAGAATACATTATATCTCTTCATATTGCCTTTGTAGACTACCACAAAGCATTTGACTTAATAGAAACATGGGCGTTCCTAACAGCAATGGATAAAGCCAAAATGGATACAAGATACTCTAACCTTATAAGATACATCTACGAAAATACCACACTACAGGTTTCAATTGACGAGGATTTTGTTACAGATCAAATTCCAATTGACAGAGGCTTTTGTCAAGGGGATACTATCAAACCCTAACTATATACCTTGGCCCTGCAAGATGTATTTATAAGGTTACAATGGGAAGCAAGTGGTATAAATGTAGATGGAGTATATTTGAATCATTTACGTTTTGCCGGTCACATCGTGTTAATAAGTAGCGATCCCAAAGAACTAGAGCGTATGATGGCAGAGCTTTATGAAGCATTCCTTCGGGTAGGTCTAAAAAAGAGTCTGAACAAGACCAAGATCATGAGTAGGGACGAGTTGCATACAACAATAGACAACCGTGTTTGACACCGTTGAGGTGTACAAATACTCAATTACTCAATTTTACATACGGCGTATGAGAATTTAGGACATATAGTTAAAGACCGAAACATCCATATACGTCTCAAACGAAAAGTCTATGATGCATGAATCTTGCCAGTGTCTACATGTGGACTAGGAACTGTATCTTAACCATAGAAAAGGGCAGAAGGCCTTAGAACACTACAGAGAGCAATGGAGAGGTCCATGCTCGGAATCAGCCTACGACACAAAATACGTATTACAGAAAAAGGAGAAGAACGATGGTAAAAGACATCATTGAGCGTGTAGCCGAATTTAAATGACGATTGGTGGGACATGTAGCAAGGCAGTACATCGACAAGTGGATAATACGTTTAGTAAAGTGATCAAAACGGAGCATCGGAAGAATCCCAAAAGAGATGGCTTGACGACGTCAAGCAGTCCGTGGGTCGGAACTGGCACCAACTTGCCCTAGATAGGAACATACGGAAGATTTTGGAAGAGGCTTATGCCCAGCAGTGGACGAATAAAGACTGATGAAGAAGATTTGGAGGTCCCTAAATGTGAAAAAGTGGTTTTTAGAAAAAAAACAGACATTTTTCTTGCATGTATGGATGTATGTATGTATATATGTATGTGTATGTGTGT
>JARJEC010118068.1:0-12992 GCA_030264575.1 Tachinus sp. AB-2021
AAAATAAAGAAATGTTGGGCAATATTTATCAAATGTAACCCTTTGAACTTCTTTGTCGATATGAAATATATATGGTTTGTCATGCGTTTCTGCACTGCTATCATGATGCATGATGCACCTCCCCAAAGATGATTAAAAAATGTTGATAATAGTAAAAAAATATTGATAAATAGCCAGAATTGTGGATAAAAACTAAGAAATGTTGGGCAATATTTATCAAATGTAACCCTTTGAACTTCTTTGTCGATTTGAAATATATATCGTTTGTCATGCGTTTCTGCACTGCGATCATGATGCATGATGCACCTCCCCAAAGATGTTTAAAAAATGTTGATAATAGTAAGAAAATATTGATAAATAGCCAGAATTGTGGATAAAAAATAAAGCAATGTTGGGCAATATTTATCAAATGTAACCCTTTGAACTTCTTTGTCGATTTGAAATATATATGGTTTGTCATGCGTTTCTGCACTGCGGTCATGGTGCATGGTGCACCTCCCCAATGATGTTTGAAAAATGTTGATAATAGTCAAAAAAATTTGATAAATAGCCAGAATTTTGGATAAAAAATAAAGAAATGTTGGGCAATATTTATCAAATGTAACCCTTTGAACTTCTTTGTCGATATGAAATATATATGGTTTGTCATGCGTTTCTGCACTGCGATCATGATGCATGATGCACCTCCCCAAAGATGTTTAAAAAATGTTGATAATAGTAAAAAAATGTTGATAAATATAAATTTGCATGTGCATAGTATATGCTGCAGAGTCTCTTTGTGAATCTTGTGTACCCTATCTATGCATGTATATGTTAAGACCACAGTATTTGGTAATTAGTTGCACTCTGATTTGACTCATATGCAGTACTTTTTAGTGTTGTATGTTAGTTCTATTAGTTAATAATCTTGTGTTATTTATCAATTGGCAGCTTTCCTACAGGTTGTTGTTTTCCGTTGCAAGTTTGTTTTGGATTATTTCTTTTCGAGTCTCATGTGACATCCCGAAAGTGTTTTCTGGTCCAATAAATGTCCCCGGTGTTACCTTTTTGGCTATTTACGAATCCCGTGCGTTACCCTAACCTGATTTATTTTAAAAATAAGGGTAGCTTGCATTATATAACAACATTATATTTGTAATGTTATTATAATATTATTTTATCAAATAAATTTGTAAAACAATTAGAGTTCAAATGCATTCGTAAATACATTTCTCTTTATAATAACTCGAATAAATTATAGTAATAATATGTTAAAGGGAAGCATCTCACGAAACTATATTAGTTATTAACCGAATTTAAAATAAAAGAGGGTCCAATGTGTACTGAAATAAAATAAACTCGGAACTGTGTAATTTGTGTAATAATATGCATGGCGTTTAAGTAGGATGGGAAACGAAGAAGGAAACACATATGTGCTTAGATTTCTTCAACATGTGTCTCCATTTTGAGCGTCGCCATTGTCGCAACGTATAATTTAACAATTTTAGAATGTTTTTAACGTAGTTTGTGACAACGTCAGTAATTATTGGTAACGCTGTATTAATATGCATGTTTAATGTTGCCATAGAGTGGAGCCTCATTAATTCATGCATCATGAAAATTGAATCTCGTATATACTAGAAATTATTTATAATAAGTGCTCTCTCTCACTTACTAGGAAATGGTATATTTAAAGAGATCTAAAGATCTAATATCTTGATTTATTCATAAGCCTGCGCCATTGTATTTAAAGAATACCGTATACTTATCTTTTTAATATACAGTTTAATTTCACATAAAGAGTTCGGCTTATTACTGTATTATTAATTTCGGTGTAATGAAACTGAAGCAGAGTATTGTCTGCGTCACGTAAACATATTTAATATTTATTTTCAGCGAAAGATAATCGAAATGCCAGCGCTCTATGCAGCTGCATATCAAGGGGGTGATTTCGGAACAGTTATTCTGGCTACAGGTGGATACCGGAATGAAATCATCATAGAGTTTTATTTTCATTCAAAACATATTTTGTTGTTAAACATATTTATGGGGTCCGTTAATGTTGTAGTACACATTTCAATTATGTATTATGACCCAAATGCATGAAAACGAGGTAATTTTTCATTGATATGACAGGACACTCACTCTGCGGGTGTCTTGCAGATGCTATGTCTTGTAATAATATGGTTTATAGGTTTTCGTGAGGTACCACACATGATACCCAACCCTAATTGTCCTATAAACTCCTCTTTAAAAATTGTAATTGATATCTTCGGTCGTGACTTTACCAAAAATGCGGAGTAATTATCATTAACCTGCAAGTATTTATTAACATCAGCGTGTGTGTTTTTACTTTTCGTGTAATATAGTCGGCTTTTGATTTAAGATTTAGTTTGACAATGAGAGAGTTGAGTGGGCCTCAAAAGAAACCGAATAACTACGCTGTGGAATTACTGAACGCCATCGCCTTTTGGGATCAAAACTCATCCAGCCAAATCATAATCGATGTGAAAAGCAGCATTTTAAATATGTTCACTCGTTACTCGTGCAACAGGAAAAAAGTAAATATCCCATATGGGATATACATCGAAGCATGATTACGGATGGTCAACAAAGCTGAAAGGATTTCGGATTTAAGGGGATCACGTGTTTAAATATTTTTAAACTCCAGTTTCAATTAGCTTTATCCCATATTATACTATAACGTTTTAACGGCATATATTAAATTACATTCGACCATTTATCTTGATAACTAAATAATCAATTTATAGTACATTTAAATTTGCAGATTTATGGTTAAGCAGTTCTTTCGTTTAATAGCTACACTTATTATTATAAAAATTTACATTATTAAAAAAATGTATTAATAATTACACAAAACATTTGCTTTCTTCGCACGAGTTCAATTCAAATACATCACTGATCAAAATCTAAACATTTTAAATTGTGATTAGATTTAAAAATATAAAACAAGGGAGCATTACCGTGAAAAATATAATTCAGACAGGAAATCTTTTGCATTTTTATAAAATCGTATAATTTAGAATGCGGGCGGTCCAATTTTATGATTGATGGTCTCCCGAATGGGGAAGGGGTGTGCACAAAACTGTGTTAAATTAGTCCTGACAAACAAACAAAAAAATCTGAATAGGACCGACATAGGTAGTCGCATGTGGGACCCCGAGAGCCCATTTAAAATTCCCCTCCGTTTTGACACACTAAAAAAGGTATATATCAACTTAATCTTTACTTATTTAAATATCACAATGAAACGAAGAAATTTATTTTCATATAATAAAAGAGAATTCCGTACGTCGCATGTTACGTATCTTTGTGGAGAAAATAATGGGATGAAGGACTTGATTGTAACTATTTTTTTGGTTGATACAGATTCTTGTATTGATTAGTAGTTTTTTTTTATTAAGTCGAGCATGATTTTAACGAGGAACAAAATATTTAAACAAGTCTAACTATCTATAAATAATTAAGCATATTTAAGTATATAAAGATTTATGTTTCCAATTAAACGAAACGTACGGCATAAAAGAATCCTGAATTACCTGCCTTGATAAATGATAATTGTGTGGAATAATTTCTACTATATATTGAAGCCGGCTCCTAAAAGGACCACCGCTTCGTTGACAAATTATAAAAATTCAACTGCATAACGTGTGTATCTACTAACCGGCACTCGAATTCCCCAGACTAAGTTCCACAGACGTTGACAAATCATTTTACATAAATCCCATTTGTGGAGTCTGCTCAAAAGCGCCGTGAAATTTGCCATAAGTAATTTGCCCTTTCATCTGATATGAACATGATTCCACGCGGTCGCGGCTTTGAATAAAAATACCTACAAAAATACATGTGTGTCTCTTTATATTCTTTATAAATCTCTTGCAAACATTCAGTCATATTTATCAAATTTTTATATTATTTTTTTAGTATTCCCTGATCTTACCTAACTTAGCCCAACCTAAACACTAGTTGGGTACTAATAAATATTAACAAAAATAACTTTGTTATTTTTTAGTTTATCCAGTGATTAATATACTAAAACTAGAAAATAAATAAAATTATAGAACTGTCTGGTAACCTGCAATTTCTTGCATGCCGGAACTTTAGTTTATAAACAAATAAAATCACTTGGAGCAAATATTTTTTTAAACTTTTAAGCTTGTTGTTAGTAGTTCCTATACAAATTAAGTTTAGCAACAATACATAATATTATCGGTTTACTTGTAAAACCTCAGGAGGTGCGAATTAATCTACGAAAAACTTCTGTTTAAACCATTATAACTAATCTGGCGTTTGTGATACCTATTGATTATAAAGCAGAATTTAAAAATATTGACTTTATCATTTTTTCTTCTTCCTAAAGGTGATTTCCACTGCGGTCCTATTGTGCACCCCCGACGTCTTACACCTTTTTGTCTTTAGCTCTTCTAGGGTTAGCATATGTTTGCTAAACTAAACAGTGCATTCCTTGCCGAATGCTTCACATTCACACAGCAGATGTAGCGGAGTTTTTTTGTCTTCCCACGCAACTGCAAAGATTGGGTTTACAAAAAAATCCACTATGCAGATTTTTTTGCATACCCAATCTATGCATGTGCTTGTTAAGACCGCAGTGTATGGTAATCAGTCCTGAGAGACTTTGCGGTTTTTTTACGACTCATATGCGATACTTCTTTTTTATTTTCTATTGGGTTTGTTTGGATTAATCTTGTGTGTTTTATCCCATGACAACGTTTCCACAAATTATTGTGTTATTTTCTTACTTACAAGTAAACCGACGATATGTGTGTTATATAGAGATAGGTATGTGATTTTGTTGCTGTTTTTTTTATTGTATCTTTTCAAGAGAACGAGAACAAGTTGAGGCGTAATTTTTCTATACGTATGAGGAGATCCTGCAAACTTTTTTTTTCGAAGATACATCCTGTAACCTATGACTAAAGTCGTACCAAGAATTTTAATAAAATACACTAGTCATCAACATTTCCTGAACTTCCGGACATTTTGCATAAATCATTCATATTTTAATAACATTTTGCAACATTCTGGAATTTTTCCAATTTTCAAAGATTCTTGACATTTTACTGGCAATCTTGAGATTTTGGGCAGTATTGAACAATATTTTATTGTTATTTTCAACATTTTGTTATATTGACTGTTTGCCTTTTTGTTTGATTGTCTTCTGTTAACTTTAATATACTATACTATAAAACTCCAACCCTTGTTTTTTATTGCACGTTTTTTTAAATTTTTCGGTTTTTCAATACAATTTTTCAGATTTAGTAGTTTTTTCCATAAGTTTAGTATCTTTTTTGTTATAACAGGAGCAACACTTGGTTTTAGGCTAAAATTCAATAATATGGACTGATTTACAGCAAACCATTGCTGTAGTAATGCACATTTTCTATAAATTGATAAGCCAATAATACATAACCAACGTTTCGTATCCGATTTGATTTTTTTTTCTAATTTAGTAATTCCTTATCAATTGTTTTGTGTATAAAACTTCAAAAAATTCGATTTTTTTAATCAAAATACCTCCTATTTTGGACGTTAATGGTGAATTATCAAATCTTACAGTATTTAATAAAAAAATCAATATGTTGCCGTCAAATTAGAGCACTACATAGTAATAATTTAGATTTTTTACCCAAACCATTGTACATTTTAATGTCCTGAATGAATTACTTTAACTAAACAAGGCGACACTTTACACATCTTGTGAGTCAGTGCTACATTAAGTGAAATCTATTCCAGGCGCTTAATTTCTGTGAAAGACAATATTCTATGACCTATGCGCTCGACGGAACTGACACCTTGCTACTTCTTTCTCTCGGGTTATATTAAAGCAAAAGTTTTCAAACATTGTCCGAATATCGTAGGAAATGCTAGCAATCGTTAAGCAAAACTTTGAAAATTGTTCTCTGCAATATTGCGATAATGGTAGTGAAACTGAATTTGGCCGATATTGGTTTTACTACTTGAAATGAAAATATATTAATTACACTATTAAGACCTAAAAATTAATTTATTGTATTTCAAGCAACATTTATTTTATTATATTTCAGTAATAACTATGACGCACACTGTATTTTTCAAATTTTGCAGTTTTTTCTAAACCTCGTTCTAATTTCCGCAATCCATAGATAATTTATAATATGTTGCATATGTTGAAATAACTTGAAACTTTTTTTTTTAAATATTTTCTTTCATTTGTATTAACTTCTTAACAGCTTTTTCTAGTCAGAATGTATTAATATATCTCCAATTGCAAACGATATTAAGTTGTGCGCATCAGAGAGCATCTTCCAGCGCCCGCGAATTTATGAAGAAATGAGAAGGTGTATAGTCCTTATAACTATAACGCTATCACACTAAGTCCTTAAGGAAAAAAGGGTAGGTATTTACAAACTGTTTTGTGCGAACTGTTTATTTAAATCAATAATCGTACATCATCGTAATCCGTCTTTACTGCTCATCATGAATACTTAACAACCTATACAAAGACGCAATTATTATTATTTCTTTTAAAGAACAGTTATTTGTATATCAAGGCCAGAAAGTACTACTTTGCTGGACGAGTCTGAAAGTTGCGAGACGAGCGAGCGAAGCGAGAGAGGCAAGCATCACGCGAGAGAGTTTTTAGGCGAGTACAGTCCAGTCTACTAAACATAAAATATAATTTACATATAATAATTTATAAGTATATTATAGGTGTTTGAAAAAACTATAGTGATTTATTGGGTTACAAATTTAACACTTCGGTTTTTACCTGTTTGTTCAAAGCGGGTGAAGTAGAATCAAATTCTATATCACTATTAGACATTTGATATAATCAAGTTGACATTCAATTAGATTGATGCAGCTTATATCAAATTTATAAAACGACAATATAACATTTTCTGAACAACAGTGACATTGACAATTTTGTACTGCGACTTTGCGGCCTGAAAGTGTTTTACAATACGGAATTGTCACTTTCAGGCCTAATAATTGCAAACAGCTACTTTCTGTGTGAAAATACGTCCAGAAGCAGCGACTTTGATATAAAATCGCATAAAAAAAGTGTTTTTACAAAATTTTCCTAGTAACTATGACTACATAACATTTATCAATTAAATTTAAGCCGTTTAAAAAATGTTGTGTTCACATTTTGATATCCACGCCTGATGTTTGCCTCGCTCGCTACGTTTATTTGTTTGACAACTTTTAGTCTCGTCCAGAATATCACTTCTTGGTCTTGATATAAAAATAACTATTATTAAATTGAAATAACTTTTTATGTTTTCTTGTACTATACTTTCTTGCAGTAGTAGCATAAGAAGTTGCAATTTGCGACAAAAGAGTGTTGTTTGTGAGTAACAAATTATTTTTGTAGGCTTATATTTTGCTATTGTTTCTACGGAATACGATTGTAAGTTTTTTAGTAGCACCTCGTGTGAGGAGAAATTGTCATTCATATTTTGGCTTTCATAATTTTTTTAAACATTCTTATCCTGTTTATCTAATAATATTATCACGATTAAAGCATTATTATATGTTATTTTTTATTGACAGCCTTTAGAGGGTATAAATTTGAAACAGTGTCTTTGAAAACTGTTAACTACTTACTAGATCCTATAAAGAATTTGTAAATTATATGCGTTTTTAGTGATGAATTTAAATATTTTTGTAAAGTCTTGATTTTTTTAATAAATTGTCTAGTTTATTTTTGTTTAATATTTCCACCATTGAAAATTTTCAAGTTGCCCGCATAAATTATAACATAGGAAAATGGGAACTTTGCACTTTCACCTTTTCTTTTCAAACTATTTTGTTGCAATTCTATAGTCATTTCTGAAAGTTCCACATCCTCTTTAAAAGTCGATGTCACTGGCCTCTTCTGTGATACTTTTTTCTTTAAATTTTGAAGAAAGATTATCAACGTAGACCTTTACCTTTAGTTGAGACGTTTTCATAGTAAAGACGCAGTTTCATTCTATTTATGACTTGTTAATAGTTGTCCTAATGAAACAGAATATTTATGAAATATAAAAAAAATTTAATTTATTTTTATTTAACTTCTAATATGTAAAAAAATAAACACAATTAAAATAAAATTGAACAAGAAACAGAACAGTTTTATTCTGCCACACTCTATTTACTTTACTATTTACTATTTATTATTTAATTCGTTTTACTTGTTAATGAATTTTCTTGAGTTTCTTTCGGAAAGAGATTACCTATTTTTATTTTTTAATCTTTCATTAATTTTTGTTTATCTACGTTAATAGCTATTGCTAAAAATAATTGGACTTTACAACTAACCCCTATAAGAGAATATAGAATATATTAGGGATATTAAGTTAAATTCACAATTAGAGCTAAGAATAAACTTATGTTAGTGATATAAGCAAAGATTAGGTCAAATTGGAATAATATTTTGTGTTTAATTAATTGCAAACAATTAGAAATCGAAAATAATACTGAAGTAAATAAAAAAATACGAAAACAAACTAAATAAAATAATCAAAATTAAGTAAAAATATAATCTAAAAACCAAGATTAAAAAAAAGAATATTAAACAAATTCAATAATTGAAATGGTGGATGAATTTGTTGGATCCGGACACTATGCACAAATACTTAGAATCGACTTTATGTAAGATCATATATTCTCTAGCACTACTTATAAATAATGGTTGGTGTAATAACAAGATGGTAAATGGTAATTCAAGAAAATTATATTATAAATAAAATTACTCCATACAAAAATACCAGTAAAAGTGCTAATATACAAAATGGCCTATAGGAATTTGCCACCATAAAATAAATTACATATAATTTATTACATTCAATTAGAATGCTTACGAATCCGCCGGTATAACATGATGGCATAAGCATGCCTCAGCTTTATATAAACTCCTTATCATATCCAGGCAACTCGCTCTATTAATATTTGTTTCGGCGGTCGCAAGTTAAATACGCTTTGACGGCGAGAATTAATTTCAGTTAAAATTCCTCATACAATATTGATAGTCGACTAGTCACGGAGGCATCAGTTTAAATTCCTTATATAGGGGATTTGCATCGGAACCCGAGAGCAATTAGAAGAACGTTGCGTTGCATGCGATATATTTCAGAATGTGGATCGAAATTGGCGGAATGCTACATTTAAAAATATATATGTACGCTTCGGTGCCGTTTCAGTGGCGAAAAGAACATAATTTGCATTATGTGAATTTTAAATTAGGCGTGATTAATTTTGTTGTGTTCGTATTACATATATGAATAATTCACCGTTGAGAAATTTTATTTTGAAGAAAAAGTCGTAGTAAGTTAACTGATTTTGTGATTACGCTATGCATAACAAGTAGCTTTATAAATAATGCTATTTTATTTACCTAGAAAAAAAAAACACTATTTTATTACACCATATTTAAGTCTCAATATTTAACAAAAAAAAAACGATAAATTATTAAGATAAAGTTTTTTACATAAATTAACTTAATGCTTGTCATATATTTTAATTATTATCGATATTTACGTTGTACTAACTATACATTTTAATTAACGAGTTTGTCCCTTCGTACAACTGTTAGGGTTGATGACACTTTGTTTGGGTCAGGTGTTTTGAATTGTGGTCCTAGAAGGTAGTATGCTCCATTACGTAGATATCTAATCTATTCGAAGCGCCAAACCGCGAGAAATTAGCGCTCCTTATGCATACTAGAGAAGCGAGTAATTAACTCGCTGCTGACAGGTGATGATTGCGATAGATTGCAATCCGATCTATGAGGGTGATGGGATTTTAATGAGTAGAATTATTAGAAATATTATCTTTTTTTAATCTGATAAATTATTGCTACCTGTGTCTGGGTTAGTATAGAGTTTAACAGTTTAGATAATAATAAACACTTTAATTCATATATTATATTTTGCATTTTTTTGTCTTCAATGATTTATACTAAATAATATATATATACTAAAGATTGAAGTACTTGTATAAATTTATCAAAAGAAAATTGGTCAAATGTTACAAAATATAATAAATAAATAAATAAATGTTGTGAAATGTTAAAAAATACTGAAAAATAACAGAAATATCATAAAATGTTGTAATTTCTTGATGGAATTTGTAGAAGGTTTGTAAAATGTTTAATAAGTTCTAGAAAATTCTAAGAAATATTAGCAACAGTAATGATAATAATAATATAATGTAATGTAATGTAATGCTATACACAAAGTCATACATATAGTTATAATAAGTTAAAAAATAGAGTTTTACGTGTAATATTAAGCTAAAAAATAAACAAATTAAAAAAATTATTTATTTATAGTGTAAAAACATTTGCTTGTTAACAGCCTTTTCAACTCACTTTTGAAATTTTTTTCCGATAATTGCTTCATTCTAAAAGGAATTATATATGGTAAATCCAATGTATTGAGGGGATTGATTTTCTATACAATTCTTGGGTTACCAATGGTAATGACGAGTGTTCTTGTAATGATAATCAGCATTATGACCAAAGTTTTTATAATGGTTGTGTACATATATTAAAACTTTATATATGTATATTGAGCACATGGTCATAATTTTATATTTTTGAAAAGCGATTGACATGACTCTTTGTAATTTAAATTAAACATCAACACTAAGATTCTCTTTAGAGTAATAAGAGTTTGATGTTGGTTTTTTGAAAAGCAACCTCCCCAGACATTAATGCCGTAACGAATGGAATGAACAAGGCCGTAATATACGGATATTAAACTGTTGTTATTTAACTTTTGTTTTAATGAACTAATTACATAATAGGCTTTTTTAATTTGGATAGTTCGCAGTTTACGTGATCTTGAAATGACAGATTTGCATCCAGTGTGATTCCCAGGAAGAAAACACGATATGCTGCTCATTGTCAATGGATATAGAATCAATGGAAGAATGACTACAGTTGTTAAGGAATTTCACAATTGAAGTTTTAGATATATTTAAAATTAAGTTGTTTCTGGCACACCAGCTCCTCGATTGAATCTGCGCTAATAAAAATTGACGTACCATTAGCAAAAATGCATAATTTCCGAATATTAATAATATCGAGTAAATCGTTGACAAAAATAAGAAATAGAAGTTGTCCTCCAATACTACCTTGGGGTATCCCAATGTCATCGTTATTAAAAAGTTCTGATTCACTTTTGTTCAGTTTAACAAACATTTTGTGGTGTTTATGATATGACCAAACTCAATCGTTTGCAGTCAGCTGCTCATTATTAATGGATATATAATCAATGGAAGAATGACTACGGTTGTTAAAGAATTCCACAATGGAAGTTTTAAATATATTTAAAATTAAGTTGTTTTTGGCACACAAGCTGATAATTTTTAAAATTATTTCACTAGCTATTTTTTTTAAATTCCTCAATTAAATCTGCGTTAATAAAAATTAACGTATCATCAGCAAAAATGCATAATTTCCCAATATCAATATAATCGAGTAAATCGTAAACAAAAATAAGAAATAGAAGTGGTCCTCCAATACTACCTTGGGTTATCCCAAAGTCATCGTTATCAAAAACTTCTAATTTACTTTTGTTCAGTTTAACAAACATTTTGTGCTGTTTAAGATATGACCGAACTCGATCGTTTACAGAACCCCGTATGCCCAGTGCTGCAAGTTTCTTCAAGATGAAGGAAAAATTGAGACAATCAAAAGCTCGTGATTAGTTAAAGAAAACTGCCAATACCTTTTTATTTTTATTTAGCTCAGTCTATATTTTTTATTTTGTGAATATCTTCTTTTTTAAAAATGAAAATTACTTGTGAAATTTTTAAAGAGTCTGGAAATTGGCTTGTTTGAACTGATGAGCCCCTTTGGACTAGGGACACGCAACGAAAGAGGAAACCGACTACTACAAATCTGTCAAGAGGAAAGCATGAAAGTAAGCAACAAATGGTTTTGACTACCTCCCCGTAGACAGTACACGTGGAAATCCCCAGCAGACCAACCGCACAATATAACCAGAAATCAAATAGGCTATATATTAATTAATAAAAGATTTGGCTCCTCTATCACAAAGGCATGTACATATCCATCAGACGTCTCATCCGATCATACACTATTGCTGGCATCAATCAAGATCAAACTATCAAAACCTAGCAAGCCAACTTTTAAGCATAAAATAGATCTTGTTAAACTCAAAGAGGAAGATATAAAATGGCTGTAATGACGGAAATTAATAAACAAATCGAGAGCAATATACCTACAAATATGGAACAAGAAGATATAAACAACATATGGAACCAAATCAAAGAGATCTTGATAGACAACACACAAAACAAAGTTGGATTTAAAACACAAGATCGAAATCAAACTTGGATGACAGATGAAATTCTTATATTAATGGAAAAACGTGAAAAAAGTTAAGAACCAAGGCAGCAAATATAAAAACACACAGAAACAGTTAAGCAGAACACGAGTGGCTGAAAAAAACTGGATTGTAAAAAAATTGAGCGATTACACGCTCTACATGATGACTTCAATCTCCATAAAAAACTAAAGGAGACACACAAGAACCTTTATAAAAAGAAACTTCTCCGTGTTAATAAATCAAGAAAATCAAATAGCAATTTGGGAGGATTACATCAAGAAATTATTTCGGACGACGAAAGACAACATAGGGAAATTGAGGATAAATACCCTACACAACGGCTCTCGTCGACGTTTATCCATTTTCCTAAAAAGAAATCCGCAAAAATGCGAAGAACACTTAGCCTCATGAGCCACACCTTGAAACTGTTCCTAAAAATTATACACTAAAGACTCTACAGAAAATGTAAAAATACAATAAGTAAAACACAATTTGGGTTCAGATAAGATTTAGGCACAAGAGAAGCAATAACCGCAATACAAGTCCTAGTACAAAACTGCTACGACCAAAGAAAGATTATGTATCTGTGTTTCATAGATTACGAGAAGGCGTTTGGCTGCGTACAACATCACAAACTCTTCAAGATCCTTA
>JARJEC010118143.1:0-48553 GCA_030264575.1 Tachinus sp. AB-2021
TAGAATACAAAATTTTGTCAAAATTTTAGTAGAAGCAATAGAGCCAAGTTTCTAGTAGTTTGTAGAGAACCACATTACAGCACACCCATCGCCACTCCGCTGGGTTTATTATGTTTCGCAATCATGTCTGTATTTGATGAAAACACCGCGACGTGCAGCATAAGTAGGTGGTAGTCCTCCTAGCTCTAGTCTCCACTTTATTACACTTGATCGTTACTCGTGCTGTTGTGGTCGTGGAGTAGCGCAGATCGTCCAAACGTCGTACATTTGTGGAGGTACCTGTGTATAACAAAATCGCACCAGCCTTGCCATTCTAATGTGGCTAAGTGAGTTAGGAAGCATCATCCGATATTAATTTTTTTGGAAAATGTTGCTTAGTTTTATCTTTGCTTGGCTAAAAATAGCACCAAACTAATAGACAAAAAGGATGTGACTGGATAAGGATTGGTCAAATTTAAAAGATGTTCTCAAATACTGTACATTACCAGTACCTGCTCCTTTAGGCTTCTGAGAAACTAAGTTGTTGCCAGACTAGCTAAGCTCTACCATAAACACCAGGAAGGTGTACAAGTATTGTGACGTTTTTGTCCACCTAGGAAATTCACTTGAATGCCACAAGTTTTAAAGTAATTTTTCTGAAGTACAATGAGATTACCTTTTTTAGCCAAAAACGTTTCCTGATTTATTTTGTTAATGGTATTTACATCATAGAGCTTTGAGGGATTGGTGAATTTTTATTAACCGCAATCTCCCCAATCTTTTGATGCCACTTTAAGCAGAACTTCCCTCGAATATATCGGCAACATTTGTGAAACCATAATATCTTTTTAAAAAGGAAAAGTAGCTTATGATCTTACAATTTTATCAAATTATTAAGTATATACACTAGTTTTATCGCAGAATTTAATACTATTTCGTCGACTTGACCAAATTAATATACAATCTATACTTACTTTAAATCGAATTTAATGCTTTTTAATATTCAATTGACTATATCGTAACTTTTTTTTGATATAATGCACGGTTTATGAGTTAGAGCGGCTGCCAAAAGTTTTTCCCGAGGTCGCCCGTGTTATTTTTGAATTTTACATGTATGCAGACAAATAAACAATTTAAAAATTATAAGCTTATACACCACCAACATATAATATCCTATTGACTGGCCTACTAGTATTCGTACTAATTTTATTACTTAGGCGGCTGTTAACCTTTTTATTGAAAGATTTTTAAAATATTACCTTGCGGTTTTTCAGATTTTGTAGAAATAGTAGAACAGAAATTATATACTCGTTCGACAAGATAATGTTTAAACTGAAAACTCGGAATAGTATATTAGTTTAGAATGAAAGTTTGACACGAGCGGATTTTTGTAATTCTGACCGACAGACTTTATTTTCTCTACGAACATTAGTGAATGTAGTTTTTTTAATTTAATTTAAAACTGTTAAAACTAGGCTCAATTTATATTTGACAGTTTTGAAATCCGCGGCAATCTATGTATTTTATTGAGCATAATTATATCACTTGTTATAGAATGAAAATATGACTTTGGAATTATTACGATTGCTAGAGGACGTGGAAATAATAAGAACGGTACTTTTGTTAATTGATTTTTTTAATTTCAATTGTAACAAATAAATACAAATTGCGAAGTAGAATTGTTGGTTCAGTTAGTTTTTAAATCTAAATCGGAAGCAAGACAACTAAAACTTTTACACATTTTGAAAGCTTTAATTTTAGCAGCACAGCATTGCAATATAGCCACACTTGATTTTGTTTGTTGCCATTTTGTTTTAAATTTTATCTTTCATCCAATTAGAAACGCCATTAAAATGCGCAGTAATGCAAATAAATGTTTAAAACTTTTGTCATTTATACTACGCATTCCAATTTCTGAAAAGTCGTTGTACTATTTGTTCTGTATGTTATACAATTCTCTACTATTCAAATTCAATTTCCTAGTTTAAAGTTCATGTTCACTTTCCACAAAGGTAATATCTAATTATAATTACAACAGGTGTAGAATAAATAAAAGCTAATATAATTTGTAGTACATACAGCACCATTTACACACAGTTTTAGTAGTTCGTGTTTCAAAGTAATAAAAATCAATCACTATTAAGTCGGTTTGCCACCATTTACAATTTCATGTAATGCAATTAAACTTCATTACAAGTCAATAATTGAAATAGCCAATTGCTTATTAAGCAATACATCAGCTACAAACCATCACTATTAAATTGAATTAAAATTACACAATTAAGCACTGAAAATCATGTCGTTCCATTGCACTAATTATATTGCACTGGAACTCATAAAGCGCAGCGCAGAGACAATAATAGCATTTTCACCGAGACCAGAAAATTCAGTATTTATCTAACAGAATTTAATTTAAATTTTGCCGCACTCTGAGCTGCACCTTAAAAGTATATAATTTTAAATAATAAAATTTTGTTGATAATGCATAGTAGATTATTTCTACGTAGAAAAAAAGTTTTGAAAATTTTGTTTAATGAAATACCAAACTAAAGGGCGCCTCCAGTAACATTTTATTATATATTATGCCGCTTGCCGCTTGTAAAAGTTTTCCGTTAAATGTGTTTTTTAAAAGCTGCCTTGCGCCATATGTTACGATGTTTTATTATTCATACTTAATATTATAAAATGCTAAAATATATTCTCTCATAAAATGTCTTACTTTTATATTTAATTTTATTTACCCTCCTATATGCTGCCATATTTTTGATATGATGTTACGCCGTATTTGTTTATATATTATAGTCAGTAGCACCGGCTCCTTTGTTGGGATATACAATATTTATAATAATACATAACATATGGGAATGCATTTCAAGTATGAAGTATAACAAATTGTTGGTTATATTGCTGTATAACACGCAGCTTATATAACACGTAATATATTATTTTGTATAAGTTAATGTTTTGAACTTTATTGTTTCAGGTTATTATTTAAGTTATTATATATTTAGTTTTTATTCATATTTGTGATATGCATTTATAAAACTCACGTGTATTTATAAAAGCATATATTTCAACTTCAATATATTTTTGTATGCTATTATAAGAAGATTTAATATGCTACGTTAAATTTAAATGACAGATATCTGCTTTTGATAAATGTGTATTAATATATTCTCTAAATTTAGAATAATATAATTAGTAATTCTTATATAATCTTATTTTTCATTTGTATATTTTTTTTCTATTCTATTCTTTTTAAAAGAAACACCAATTTTTATTATATTAAATAAAATGTTATTTTATATTAGAATAGAGTGCATATGTATGTAGGTACTGTTTTTATGTGTTGTTATCCAATTTAGAATTTAAAATGACAGTTACAGTATAATATATATATGCAGAGTATATTTAATCTGTAAGGGGTAATAAGTGGCAGGATAGTTAGTAGCTATGCATAATAGTATTATGTTATTTATGCATGTCTTAAATTTGTTTCCAAAGTAGTTAAATAGTTAGTTTAGGAGAGGTAAGAAATCTTCGTCAATATTTCATCAATTTTAGATATTTCAGCGTGTTTTGAACAATTACGAACATTACGAACTATCGGATTTTGTATTCCTTGTGGGAGACGGGCTACGGACTCCGCCAAGCATGTTTTTATGGCCTTAAAAAGATAGATAAATCGTTGATTTCTAAGTCGCCCAAGTGATTCGGTGGTTTAATGTGTTGATTGCTGTTCTAGCGGTTTCATGTTTAAATACGGGCAGTCCCTACTTTTTGTCTTTTTCAGGTTAAGAAAAATTTGTGTTGATCACACTTTCTATCGGATAGGACGAAACCATAGGTCCCATGTACTAATTGATTTTGCATACATTTAAAAGATCATAATGATTTAGGTTGGAATAGCGACGAAAATTCCATTCGTGGTTAACCTCTGGCATCGGTTATAAGTAGTGAAGAGGCCAACGTTAAATAATGCATTCAAAAGTCAATTTAGAAATTAGCGATCGTGGGCTATATATATAAACTAAAAATTGAAATATCACGTAATTTGTTGTTACGAGTTGCATACGAGAAACATTTTCTTTTTTTTCAAAAATGTTCTTTTCAATTTTTGACACTAAAAATCAAAAACGAAAAACCTGCAGTTCTTCAATCGCGGTGACTAGCAATAAAGTTTGAAAATTTTGAAACGCTATTAAAATACTGTTAATTAATTGCCTGGAAAAAAATTCCGAAATGTATCGAATATTTTGAAAATTCTATGTTTTTTCAATTAATATCGTCTATGATGTTAACAAACATGTTTTAGTTTTGTTTGCATTTAAACCGGATAAATAAAAAAAAAAGGTTTATTGACTTAAAATGATAACTTTTTTAATCAACTTTTGGAATTTTTAAAATAGCTCTTAATAAAAACTGTATCGATCGGTCCCAGATTTGACCAATTTTGGGTGAAAATATCATAGTAAGTTTTGGCACAAAAATAAAATGAACGGCATTTTTTTTATTTGTTCCAAATAGATTTTTACAAGATTTTACAAAATTTGTTGTAAATCTAACAGCGGTATGAGTTGAATTTTTCGATCATTCGAAATTTATCGGAAAAGTTACTAACCGTTTGAGCTTAGAAAACCAGCATTTTCTTAATTGTAATGAAACTTTTTCAAATATTTATTCTTTCTGATAAAAATTCAGACTTTATAAAAACAAAATCAACCTCATAACGATAATTACACTCATAATCTGAACACCAGACAACCACAAACATGCATAATTTGGAGTAAATGATTAAAAAAAAATAATTGAAATATATTTAATAATTTCATAATTATCCGACGCTCGTAATCTAAAAACAGCAAACGTATATGTAAGTAGTTATCAAATATAACTACTTACATATAAATATAAATATACAAACGTATATGTAAGTAGTTATCAAATATAACTACTTTTGCTGTTTTAAGATTTGAGCGATTTTATAGCCAAAAAAAATATAATAAATTTACTATTTACAAAGCATTATCAATTTTCACAAAAATTTTAAACAAATTGCGTTATATGATAGTATGATCTGCTATTGAAAAATAATCTTAACTTATTTTTACTAAAAAACGAGATACGTTGTTATTATACTTTTGACTGATTAAATTTAGTAGAAAAGTTATTTTTTACTTGTAATGTCATTTTTTTAATATTCATGAATTAATCCGGGGACACCAAAATAGGTATTTACTAAATCTTTATGTGTGCAAATCAAATTTACAACATTTGGTTTACAAGTTTAATTCTACCTGAAATAACAAAATAATGTAAAAAATGCAGTCTACTAGAAAATATGACCACCAAGATTGTATCCGAGCCATACATCGTCGTAGCAATACTATTTTTATTATGTTATTAAATTATTTGTTGTATCGTTTTGGGAGTTTTGGGGTAGCATTTATTTTTGCCCAACCATAAAAAATTACTTGGTTTTTAGTGTAAAATTTCTTACAAAAAGAAAATACTTTTGCCGACAATCTCGTGTGATTCAGAGAACCTACATACCACCAAAAAAATGACAAATCGATTGTTAAATCAACTAATAAATTTAACAATTGATTTGTCATTTTTTTAATTTGTTATAGTTGTATCATTTTTTGTTTTGTTTAAATTCCTTAATGTATAATTTGTTCGTTTTATGTGGCAAATCATTTATATTCTCAAATATTTTTCAGTATTGTTATTACATAATTTTTTTTACCTACTTTATATGAGGTAATTAATGTCTCCTACTCTCAATTAATATAAACGCCCTTCGGATGACGCCCATCTATAAAAAGCATGCTAAACAAGTTGATATAGCGAGCAAAAATATTATATTTACGTGTGATTGATGAGTATATTGAAATGTGATTTATTTAAAATAGCTTTTAATAACCGAATAAATGCTTAATACTAAAACTGAACCTAAAATGTGTATTAATTTGTAAGTAATGTAATTAATATTGTAAATCAGCAATGAATCCGAATAAATCATCCGACGGTAACATAATAAAACTTGTAAATGTAAAAAATGCTTATTGGTTTCATACAAATATATTTAAGAAAATATAATATACTATCCGTTTTCAAAATAGAAAAAATATCAAGAATTATTATTTATTTGCAATAAAATATACATTAATCGGATTTTATTACATCTTTGATCTAGCTGCGGCAAAGATTAGATTAAAAGTGATAACTATCGTAATTGGCAGTTTTCTTTTTCGATTTCTTTATAGCAGGCAAAAACGTATCAGATGCACATCAACTTGATAAGAGATTGCCACCATATTTCAACTTTTATTCGAGGATTTTTTCTTATAACTTATAATCTAAACTAGATTTCAAGAAAATTTTAAATCTAGGTTAGCAAAAAGTTTTTTTTTACAAATAAAATATTTACTATGAAAAAATTATTAAATTTTGGAATTCAATCAATGGATGTAAATACTTAATATTGCAAGAAGTTTTAAAAAATATAATATTAAATTTAATATCCAATTTAAGTATAGTAAATAATAACATGCTCTGCAAACTATTTCAGTGAATAAAATATGTAAGAAAAACTTTGTAATATAAGTTTTTATTTAGACAAAATTGCAAAATATGACGTTTTATCAAAAGAGATGTATATTCAATCAATTTTTTTCTTATAAAAGCACAAAAGAAGTTCAGCAGGAGTTTTCTACGAATTGAAACGTCGATAGCAATTTTCCATCAGAATACAACTGTCATATCAAACAAATGTTGCCCCACATGCATACATTTGATGTTCGATTTAGCTTCACAAAATTGTCTGTGTTTATTTTTTAAAGGCCTGCAGTGATTAAATATTTTCTCATGTGTTCCTTTGTATTGCGAGAAAAAGTAATTTGCCCTTTTTGTTTGTTCCAGATCTGTTAATAGAGATGCTCGGCGTCCTGGCTAGCTACAGTATAACTGTGAAAGAATTAAAACTGTTATTTGGTGCTATGAAAGCTATCAACGGGAAATGGGTAAGTATTGTTTCCCATTTACCGTAATGGTTATAGGAAATTTTCTATTACTCGAACGGATTCGATATTGCCGGCGTAAAAACGAAACGGCGGCGCATCCTTATATTTATATTCAACATTTTCGTTTACTACATAATGAATTTTAGTTTTATTTTATGGAATATAAAAGATTATTCAAATCTTCGCCTTAGTGTGTAACCTCTTGTACGAATATGTAAATGTGATGTTCTTTTCAGCCCCGACATTCGGCAAAGCTGCTTAACGTGCTCCGTCAGATGCCTCAAAGAAGCGGTCCGGATGTCTTCTTCAGTTTTCCAGGGCGAAAGGGATCGGTAAGGATAGATTACGTTAGACCTATATTCCTTGATATGTATTATCCAATTTAGATTAATCGCCGGGTATAATCTCATAGTAACGTCTGGTATTTGTATTGCAGGCAGTAGTTTTACCTCCTTTGGCGAAATGGCCTTACGAGAACGGTTTTACTTTTACAACTTGGTTTCGTCTGGATCCAATAAATTCCGTGAACATCGAGAGGGAAAAGCCGTATTTGTACTGGTAGGTATTCGCGTATTCTTGTCTCCTCGGGGCGAATGAGTTATCTCCTGTGCGTTTGTCTTGATTTCAGTTTCAAAACGAGTAAGGGGGTGGGGTACACTGCTCATTTCGTTGGTAATTGTTTAGTTTTAACATCGATGAAGATAAAGGGCAAGGGATTTCAACATTGCGTCAAATACGAGTTTCAGCCACGGAAAGTAAGTTTGCAACATGACACGAGTTTTACGGAGGTATACTTATACTTTATTATTGCATTCCAGTGGTACATGCTAGCAGTCGTTTATATTTACAACAGATGGACGAAAAGCGAAATTAAATGTCTTGTTAACGGACAGTTAGCATCCAGCACCGAAATGGCATGGTTTGTTAACACAAATGAGGTGAGTTTCAACATATTACTAAGAATTCCTCACGATTTTTTTATATCAGTTTGAAACATTGTCTCGTTATTAAACTCTGCCCGGCGCTTCCACCATTTTATTATAGAAATCTTGTATTGCAAGATACTTCATACTACTATTTTTATTTTTATGTACTAAACAAATATCTACATCAAATTGATTTAGTATAAGTCAGTGCTATGCTACATGAAGTTTACAGGTGTTTGATTGAACACTTGGTCGTATTGGCTTCAGAGACTAGGAGATAATCTAAATATATAACTCTGAAACAACATTTTATTGTTGTGCTTTACTGTATATTTTGGTGCTTCTTTCGATAACAATTTTTATTTTGATCTTTTTGGTGATTATAGGTCACACATTAATTAACTAAATTTGCAAAAAAATGCGTTATTTGTCGGACTCTGCCGTTTGTATAAAATGGTTATCTTTGTCATCCAAAATATAATTTATCTTTGCATTTGAATGTGTATCAAATGTTACTGCGATTATTTTCTAAACAAAAATCATATAACCACTCACATTGACTTAGTATTGTAGATAGATTTTGTGACTTTTTTGACATTTCTGGATATTGTCTAAACATTTTGTGACATTTTTTGATATACAAGCAAGCAAACAAGCATACTATTTTACAAACTTTTCTCAATTATTTTTATGCAATATTTGACATTTAGCAAATAATTTGTGAGACTTTGGTATTACTTTTTGTTATTTTTTAAAAATTTTACAAACATTGTAAAGATGGTTTGAAACATTTTTATGATTTTTCAACATATTTTTGACAGTTAGTATGTTATAACATTTTGAGAAATAATTGAAAATTTTGCAATCATTCTATGACATTCAATAACAACTCTAGGCATTTTAGAAAAATTTTGTTACGTTTTTGTTCAGTACAATTGTTTTTTTTTTCTATCTCATCCACCATGAGGTATTTTCATCTTGTTATTTTAGATTTGTTACTCAATTTCTTTTATTAATTGTTTTCTAATGGCGTACGGTAACTTTTTGTCTCTTTAAAATTCTGGCCGTGCAAGATAAACTCAATACTGGATAAATTTTAAATTAATTGCAATACACTTTTAAAGTAGTTTTTCAAAACTATGTTATATTTTAGTAGCACAGCCCTGCTTTTCATAATAGTAGTTAAATACGAAATTACATTACACAACAAATTGCAGGAGTCGACAACATTTTTTTACATATTGGCAACGCATGTCCAAACAGATGCATCATTTTTTTTTCTTCATATTGTGACATTGTTATTGAGTATTATTATAGAGTTTAGTATTTAATCTTAATAATTTACTGTATTCACAGCATAAAACCAGTCATAAACTGATCAGATAACTCATCATTGTATTCGCATAATAAATATTATCTTGTATTATTTTTTACGACGTAATTTACAAGTTAACAACGTGAATTTAAAGACCATTTAGATTCTTCTCTTCCTTTACTTTACGTTTAATAGCTTATAAAACATGCTGGAACGTGAAGATTATCCGGCTACAGATGGAACTAAATAATAAATCAACTTTATTCTAAGAACATTTTCACTATTTCCTGGAAATTATGTTGATAAGTCTGATAGGATTATTCTACAACTTGGATGTAAATATAAAATAAAGATGCATAAACTGATTCAGTTTGCAAATCCAAATAAATTTAAGTGAATATTTTAGTAGCATATTCCTGAAATTAAATGATCCCGAAAAAGGTTTTTTAAACAGATTCGCCACCTGAGTCTCTTCCATTTTAAACGTGTTCCATTTTGGGCTCGTTCTTCTCGATGGTCCTGCAACAATTTAAACTCTGCCGTTGTCCAACTAAAACAATGTGTGTTTTTATAGCTCCTCAGTGCAGGAGATTGTATTGGCTTACACCAGAAATAGGTCAACTTTATGCACTTTGCGTCAATGAAATCCAATGATCCGTCAATAGCGAAACCACTCGCGTTCGGTTTATTTATTTATTCTCAGAAGGGCGTAATGTCGTTATTTCTATCGGCCACTTATCCTTCCACTAAAAAAAAGCCTGGATGATATGAGAAAGAGCTTCTCGATTTATGTCGCTCCTATAAAAGTTTTAAAGCGAGTTAATGCGAGGGATTTTCATGGCTTTAACATTCTCTCTCCGCAGCCGTTCGATAAGTGCTACATAGGTGCCACCCCTGAATTAGATGAGGAACGGGTCTTCTGCGGTCAGATGTCGGCTATATACCTCTTCAGCGAGGCCCTGACTACCCATCAGATATGCGCAATGCATCGATTGGGACCCGGCTACAAAGTAAGTATCCTCATTTTTAATGTGTCACATTAATTATTTTCCGTCTTAATTTGCAGAGCCAGTTCCGCTTCGATAACGAGTGTCACTTAAATCTGCCCGACAATCATAAACGGGTGAGTGAATCAACCGATTCCAGCAACGCTAGCATGATCACCACTACAACAGATGCACGCTCTGTAAGCATGAATTTTGTGTTTTATTTTTATTTTATTCAAGTATTATTTTAAGTATTTTTTTATTATTTATGTGGGTTTTCTATTATGCCAAGTTGCCGCAGTAGATTTTAGTATCCCATATAATAGCAATTTGAATCTATCGATTTCGAGAACATTAAAGTCGGATTAAATTGCTACAAAATTGCACTGCAGACGAGAACCAATTGAATTTTTACACGGTAATAAAACATGTGGAAAATATAAATTGTGCGCCATGAGAGGAGGCAACATTTATCTTAAGTATAAAATTGAAATCCGAATAAAACATGATTTTCAATATTTAGAAGGTTTCATTCCCCTAATTGCAGCTGCGTTTCACTTTAACGAGTTTATTAAATATTTACTGGACTATCGAACGAATTCTTTATGTATGATCCTAATGTAACGTATTTTATTTCACTTATTTATGATGGATGATGGATGAACAAAATCATAAACTTAAATTAGAGAATGCATTATAAAATAAATATTTTATATCGAACACTAATTACAATCAAATAATTTGTCTTATTGAGCCGCTTCTATTTAAATGTAATACTATATATTTTATAATTTAATTTATTAGTAGTTTATCAAATTCTAATTTTAAAGCTTTTTATTTTTATTAAAAAAAATGATTGACGAGCGTATAATAACAAATTCATGTTTAACTCTATAGTTAATGACATCTATCGATACAATTCAAACGTAATTGTGATCTATTAGAAACTATTAAAACTTTTCAAAGAACTTTCGGAATTATTTATTTATAAAAATTGTTTTGCGTATTGATTTTTTTCAAATTATCTCAAAACATTCAGGATTTCAAATATTTTCAGAACAATATTATTCCTGATTTGAGTGGTCTAATAGGTCAGTTGAATAAAATTAATGAACAAAAAAGTAAGTGATCTTAGACTAAATTCTGGAAGTAAAACTTTGATTGCAACTAAACCATCATGTTTAAATACTGCAATTATTATGATATTATGATATTTTTATGACGGGGATTCTTAGTCTTTCAATTGTCTTTTTTGTGGCATGCCAACGCATTTAGGTTGCCGACCGCTGTGATACATTATAAAATACTATATAGAGTATCTTATTAAATGGTTTTTAATTTTCTTACGATTTTTATTTTTTTTTTGTTTTTGCATAGTTTTCAAAAATTATGAATTGTCAGTTTCTATTAATTTGCACATTGCAAATTAACAGAAATAATAATAAATAATAATAATAAAAATAATAATAATAATAATAATAATAAAAGATTTTATAAATTTGTTTATTTTTTATCAATTTTTACATGGTATTGAGAGTTTTTTGAAATCATCAAAATTTTTATTAATTTTATTCACTTTATTGTTTTTTATTATCTTCTTTTGTCTTTTTCATTGCCTTTTAATAAATAGTTTTTTATAGTTGTTCTTTATTAATTTTTACATAATAACATTTTTACAAACTTTCAATTTTCATTATTTTTACTACTTTTCTTACGATTTTTATAGATCATTAATGTTTTCCACATGATTTATATAGTTTATTTATTTCTTACATATTGCAAAGCCGTTATATAATTTTCATTCATATGTCAGAAAAATCAGTAGAACTAAATCGTAGTGAACAAAAATAGACTAAAATTGAGATTTATCACCAATTTTTTAAATACATAATACGCTTTGAGAAAAAGAAGTAAAGAGAGCAAGAAAAAATATTAAACATAAATATCAAATAAATTTATTTTTGAAAGAAAAAAATTGTAATTTTCATCAATTATATTAATATATATGTCATTATTGAATTCTGAAACACTTTTTTCCTTTAAGTAATTATGATTTTTTGTTCAATTTCATTCTATAATTTAGTTTGTAATTGAAACAATGTTTAAAATTCAATTAAACGTGTTCTCGTTTCGAATAGTTTAATTATGTTTTGTTGTAGTTTTCTTGTTTCGTACAAATTGTATTTTGAACGTAAGCATGTACATTTAAATCTGGGTTATATGCAAACAGAATTGCAATATAAGTCGAAGTTAAATATCGTGTTATTTGTACTAGAATGCTACACGGAATTTGTGTTTCTACCACTATATTTATTATAATTTCTGTAGAAGTTGAAATGTATAGAGATAAAGTTGTTATTATGCTCCTATGGCACTGCAATTTCTTATATCTAATCTTGTAAATTTTATACTTTATGAGAGTTTTATTGACTGTTATTTTCAATTCAACAAATGGAATGCACTACCAGAAAAACTTGCACGATTTCATTTAAGAAATTTCAGTGCCATACAAGCATTATTATATACCGAGATTTATCAAATTTTTTTTTAAAAGTTAGAAATTATTGCATATTTTATTTGATTTTTGTTTTGCTTTGATGCATTTCTAATTAGAATTTATATATTTTTCATACAATTTCAAAAAATAGGTACATCAACACCCTCAAGTAAACTGTGTTAAGTCGCAAAATCAAAATTTTACAGTAGAACTATTTAAAGGTTCCCATTCTAATAAAACCATTGTAATCTAGACTAAGGATAAGTTTTACCTGAATGATAGTTTTACTTGAATGAAGTTTGGACTTAAATACGTTTGCGCTAATTAAAAAAAATGTCACAGTTAACTTCTGGGGTGTTGATAGAGAATATACATATCCTGCAATAATGCATTCCTTTGGATTTTAAATAATATAAAATTATGCTGCAAGATAATAGCATCATTGCTAATAAAATCTTATTTTTTTAATGAAAGCAACATCAAAAATCGAATTACGACTAAAGCTTGGAGCGATGAAATAATGAGCGATAAGGCCAAGAAATAGTATCTATAAATATATATTACCCTGTTTTTGAAGCAGAATTGATTGGGGGTAGACTTATTCGCAACACAATATAATATAACATGACGTTGCAAGCTTGATCTAAAGTGTTATGGAGTAAACATGTTGTACGAATTTAACGATTATTATTTTTCAGATGTAGATGTTTATATAACAAGTTAATACATGTATACAATTAAGCGTTATTTTGTTTACGCGACACTGTCTAATCCAAACTCTGGCAATCAACGACCGGCAGCGGCGGAGCTTAATTAATCACGCACTCGAATGAAAATTTAACACGCATCCCCATCAAAACCACGGGTCAAGAGTAGAATAATAATATTTCATTTACGATTCGGATTCGATTGCTGATGCCAACTACATGCTAATAGGCCATATTGAAATGTGGACGTTGTCGATCATATTAATCCAAAAATGTTGAAGCTCGTCTGCATCAATTTATAATTACTACTAATAATCATGTAGCTGCAGGCAAGCGAAATAATAGATTTTCAATTTATCGAGCTTTACTCATTAGCGTTGATTGCTGTTTCTAAATAAATTGCTTCAATTGCAACGATTTTTTTTTAATTAAAAACTATTTGTATAAAAATTATTTTAATTAATTATTAACGAAATTACTCAGATTTATTGATTTTAGTGAACACATTAAGATGAATAATTGGGGCAATTAATTTCGATTGTCTGTAACCCGTTCTCCATTTAATATTACATAAAGAGACTGTTTAAGTATAATGTAATCATAAATTTGAGCTCACAAACAATTTCCAATTAAACTGGGATATTAAATTTATTAAATGAATTAGTAAGTTGTCTAGATTGTGCCGTTTTTGTTGTAATGTATGCGTAGGACTCTAGATTCGTATGTTGTTTTATGTGCATTATTAAACCTTGTATTAATTCTGTGATAGGTTTTGTACGATGGAAAATTATCTAGCGCAATAGTATTCATGTACAATCCAGTCGCTACGGACAGCCAATTATGTCTCCAGTCGGCTCCCAAAGGGAACGTTTCGTACTTCGTCCACACTCCGCATGCTCTCATGTTACAAGTAAGCATATTAGATATGTCCGAGTTAATTCATTGATGTAATTTCTTTTGTTATTTATTATTTTCAATTTCAGGACGTGAAGGCAGTGATAACTCATTCCATCCACAGTACTCTCAACTCAATTGGTGGAATTCAGGTCTTGTTCCCTTTGTTTTCGCAGCTGGATTTGCCTTACGAATGTACCGGATCTTCAGATTCGAAACGCGACCCGACGTTATGGTAATTTCTTTGTTGTATTTTTAAATTTAATCTTAGCTTTGCACAATTACAAGTGCTGTAATTGTTTTAAATTATGTGATTAATTCCAGTTCAAAGCTCTTGGGTTTCATCTGCGAATTGGTTGAAACGTCCCAGACCGTACAACAACACATGATTCAAAACCGCGGATTTCTCGTTATAAGTTTTATGCTGCAAAGATCCTCCAGGGATCACCTCACTATCGATGTACTCGGTTCGTTCCTCAGCCTCACCAAACACCTCGTCACCTGCCTCAGCGCGAACAGTGAACTTCTTCTGAAACAGGTAACTAGAATTCCATACAATGCGTTTATATGTTTGTACATACCCAAGTTTAGATTAGGAGTTTACTAAATCCGTCTATATATTTGTTTTTGAATCATAAGTAGATGGGTTATATTGGTGTTATCTAATCGTGTTTCTTACAGAGTTGAGTCAGTTGATAGGTGGTATTTTAATTAGATTTTTGCTAATCCGCCAAATACGTGCATGCAATTTTTTCGTAATACTAATACCCCTATATTTTCTCAAACAAATTAATATTATTTTGCTTAGTGAAAACGGTTAAAATGTATCTTAGAATTATTTATTAGTCGTTATTATTATTATTCTTAATGTCATAAACAAATAGAGAAACCTTATTAATAAAGAAAATAAAATAGTTATAGTATATAATGTTAGTATAATTTTAGGTTATGTCGGCATGTTTATTTCTGCATGATTTAAATATTGTGCATTGTGTTTATAAAAATATGTTGAATGAAAAAAACATGAGCATATTTAAAATAATATATTGAATTAAAAAGGTTTCTTCTATTAAAGATAATCAGCTGTTATTGTATAACCAAATATTTTGATAATAAATCAATTATTTTATTATGCTGTCAAGTAATGTATTGATGAATCTATGCAATGAAACGTCGAGTTACGAAAACTATACGAGAACTAATACAGTGTTTCAAAATTGAAGCCGGTGCTCTTGGGATTTGATTCAAGAACTAAAACAAATTGAAAATTACGAGTGTACGCTTTTACTTTTCTCTCTATATAGGGAAAAGTATTGGATTTATACCAAAAATTCGAAATTGAGATTTCAACGGAAATATGCGTTTTGGAGGTCTCTGATTCTAAAAAAGTGGTTTTTAGAAAAATGTCTATATGTATGCATGTATGTGTGTCACGCATAACTCAAACAGTTTTTAAGATTGTTCTAAAATGTGGGTAATATGTTAGAAGTAAGCTCTAGTTGTGCGGCTTAAAAATTCGTTTCGATCGGTTAAGTTGGCTGCACGTGGTGGTCAATTTTCCTTCAAAAATTGCCATAAATGGCCTCAATTTAAACATAATAACAAATGAAAAAGGGTAGTTGCACCATTATATAGTCATTTAACCCTATAAATTGAATTAAAGTAGTTTTAGATCGTTATTTTAATATCTAACTTATAAAAACGCATTAGAAATGTCAAAAAGAAGGATTTTGTCAATTTACAAGATAACTATAAAATTTATAAAAAAATTTCATATGAACTAATATGCAGATCTCAAAAATCTACATGATTTGGTTTTTTTTTATTAAAAAATTCAAACAACAAAAAAGATACAACTTAATTACTTTTCTCCCTTTTGGAATAAATAAAAAAAGCAATAGATGGGATTTTTTAGATGTCAAATATTACAAATTAAACCTACATGAACAGTTTCAGTTAGTGTCAAAGCCCGCGAAATTTGAAAATATATATAAAACTATATAAAATCGGCGCCAGCAAAGTATGTCAAACAGAAGAACCGGATCCACCTTTACTTTTATACTATCCTCCACCTTCCACCTTCCAGCAACACACTGGGGGAAAGTTTTAGTACGCATTGCGACCTCTAGTTTTTGTTAGTCCATCATTATAGAGTTATTGATAAAATACAAAAAATTAACATTTAAGATCTTTCATGTATTGGGTGAATTTCTTCCATTTATTCTGATTATGATTATTTATGATACTTGTCTTAGTAATTGTGGATTGTTCACTCCATAGAATCTTTTTAATAAAATATAGATCATTTACGCTATTGAACAACCATCTGCAAAACTTCATAAATCAAAATAACATAAATCAATGCAGACTTAGTAATCTGTGAATGTTTTGGAAAAGAGTTTGGGATAATACCATTTATTTTAAAAATTTGCTCTTTTTGGTAGATATTTAGTAAAGGTTGACGTCTTGCTTGATTTTTTCGAGCATTTAAATTTCTATTCATTTATTCTATCGACTTATAGTTTTTTCATTAGGGTGCTAAAGGTTTGGAAACTTCTCAACAGAAGCCCTAGCCGCAGCAGTGATGGAATCATGACATGCAACTAATTTTGTCAACACATTCACTTCATCTCGATTACAGTAGAATCGTTTCACTTTAAATACACCAAACCGAAATACTTATCAATATGACAAAACATAAATTCTAACCTAACTGAATTTTACAAAAATGATTGACAGTTTTGATAAAACGGAAAAATCAAAATTGTGTTTTGAGTGGTGATTTTTATCCATAACTCTAATGTAAATGTAAAATTTTCGCTTTTCACATTTTCAATTTAGCCTTGTGAATCAAACCCCAAAAGCATGTTAATGCAATAAAATTTTGTTTCTACAAATTGAGGTAGTTTTTTCTCAACGGTGCACTATATTTTTTATTTACACTCTGAAAAAAATAATAAAAGTTCACCTACGTGCATCTTAAACATAATAACTCTATGATTTTGCCTGTACATGAAACTGTCTTCACTTTCTTTGGAGCCGATTTTCCCTTTGTTCATTGGTTCAAGTATTCCAGAGATTAATTAATAGAAAGCGATAAAGATTAATATTTGATAAAGTAAGATTGGAAGAATAAAGCGGATGTGAAAAAAACTCAGGGCCATCTTATTATACATTAGCTGGACGAATTCTTTGACGAAAAATTAATGTTGTAGTATGTGGACAGGCATTTTATGCTGCAAAATTACTTAATACTATCTTAAAAGGTTATTCTTGAATTATAACATTTAGGCGACGCAGTTGTTGCAAATAAAAAGAAGTCATTGATACATTTCTCAGAATCAAGTAGTAGATGATGCTTCATTATTTTCCGTGAATGGATACTAGTTTTTGCATAAGGGGTTGCTTATTTGTTTGGGCTCAGTTAGTCCTTTCTACGAAACTGTAAAGGCATAATTTTTTATGGTTATTAAGAATTTTTACAAAAATGTTTGATGATAATGAGCTAAATGATGGCGAGCAAGAAATGGAATTCAATTGGTACCAAACCGCTGATATTTTTTTGTTTTTGTTCAAAACATAGAGTACCGAAACGAAAAGCGTTAGACATATAATGCAACTAACATAAAATGATGGATTATTAAAAATTAATTGATTTGACTAATTCCTGAATTGATGGACATTGCTATGAATTGCCAAGTGAACAGTTTCTTAAAAAATCACTTTTTTTATTACATTACATATAATATAATCTAAGTTTCGAAACTGTTGTCCTCAGTTATTTTATTAAATACTAGGTACATTAAGCCCATTCTATGGACGAAATGCGAAAATATTTATGTTTGAGATAAAGAAGATACAATACATTTTCTATTGCTCTTGGTCTACAGGGTGTCTGATGTCACAACGTCAGAATAAGGATTTTATTTATATGACTAGCTATCCTACGATCTGGATTATGTTACTACATTAATTTTCATTCAACTTCTTGAGCTATTAAGCTCGTATCCGATCTAAGGACGGAATGGCCAATATCTATGTTTGACATAAATAGTTCTTCCCAGGTTAAACCTTTCTTTTAAGACCATTCCCATGTTTCTGGGACCTATGGTCAGCATAAGGATTTTATTAGTGTGAATGTAGTTCAAAAATAGAAATTTTTACATAGATAAGAATGTTACTTTTAAATGTTTTTATTTTCTAACAAAACGTAATAATAACATACCATATACAACGTGATTTTTGTAAATTTTTTTTGGGAATTGTATGAAATTAAACTAAAATATATATTTTTAATATAACTTAACTAACGGCTTTTTAATAACCAAAAAACTAAATCATTTTAACAATATTATAAATTGATTTATTACTGTAAAGGTAATACATATGGCATGGCGCTGAAGCAATTTGTTTAATTTTATGTTAAAATTATTGGGCCATTTTGACGGCCATTTTCCACCGCAATCAATACTACCGACAGCTGATTACAAATATTACAGTAAAATACAAATAGCAATATTAAATTGTTTTTTAGATTTATTTTATGAAATTTCCAAGTGAATAAGCTTTTTATATAATTTATCGACCATACTTATCCAAGCATGTTAAGATCGCATAAAGCTTCCTTACATTAAAATTTTAAATAAATGTCAATACATATAAATAAAAATGTTTTGGGTAAGTACGGGAGCAGGTTAATCCATCTTGATTTAGTTATTTTGCTTCTCGTTCCTGACCTGGCAGCTCCTGGACCACGTGCTCTTCAATCCAGCTTTGTGGATATACACGCCCGCTCCGGTGCAATCAAAACTCTACTCGTATTTAGCCACAGAGTTCTTATCGGACACTCAAATCTACTCGAATGTCCGTCGTGTATCAACAGTCCTACAAACCGTGCACACTCTGAAGTATTATTATTGGGTCACTAATCCACGGTCAAAGAGCGGAATTACTCCGAAAGGATTAGGTAAGTTTCAAGCTTTAGTTGTGATCCAGATAATAGGAGATTTATTTACACAGACGGGCCGAGGCCAGCGCAGAAAGATATCCTTGCAATTCGTGCGTATATACTGTTATTCCTGAAGCAACTAATTATGATCGGCAATGGCGTCAAAGACGACGAACTACAAAGCATACTTAATTACCTGACAACTATGTACGAGGTAAAATTTAATAATGGTATGTGTGATCGCGCATTTAAGCTGTATTAATTTTAGGATGAAAATCTCCACGACGTGCTACAGATGCTAATTTCATTGATGTCGGAGCATCCATCTTCTATGGTGCCTGCATTCGATTGCAAGCACGGCGTGAGATCCATTTTCAAACTACTCGCATCCGAGAGCCAGTTAATTAGATTGCAGGCTCTTAAACTTTTGGGCTTTTTTCTCAGTAGAAGCACGCACAAGAGGAAATACGACGTTATGAGTCCTCACAATTTATATACGCTCTTGGCTGAGAGGCTGCTCCTCAACGAAGACACACTAACACTACCCACGTACAATGTGTTATATGAAATTATGACGGAACATATTAGTCAACAAATACTTTACACTAGACACCCTGAACCTGAATCACACTTCAGACTTGAAAATCCCAGTAAGACATTTATTACATTAATTGAATCAATTGTTAATTTCTAATTTTTTTTTCAGTGATTTTGAAAGTGGTTGCTACTTTAATTCGACAGTCGAAACAAAACGAACAACTGATTGAAGTAAAGAAATTGTTTCTCAGTGATATGACGCTGCTATGCAATAATAATCGCGAAAATAGGAGAACTGTCCTACAAATGTCCGTTTGGCAGGAGTGGCTGATAGCGATGGCTTATATACATCCCAAAAATACGGAAGAACAAAAACTGTCCGACATGGTTTATTCTCTATTCCGTATGCTACTCCATCACGCCATTAAATATGAATACGGCGGATGGAGAGTGTGGGTCGACACTTTAGCTATTGTTCATTCAAAGGTACATTTTCATAAAACAATCGGAATACATTATTTACTCTTATTTATAATTTAGGTTTCTTATGAAGAATTCAAATTGCAATTTGCTCAAATGTACGAGCATTACGAACGCCAAAGGACCGACAATATAACGGATCCTATTGTGCGCCAACAACGACCCATCAGCACGATTTCCGGCTGGGAACAACAAGCTGAGAACGTTCCCAATGGATTCCATCCGGATGATTCCGAATGGCAAAATTCACGTGCAGTTCTTCAGGAAATTGATGTCGAATCGGAAAAAACCGAACCGATGTGCAATTGCGAGCTCAGTACTCCCATTTCAGAAGGCAGCCCCGCATCATTCATAACTAAACGCGATGATAGTGAAGGTGTTTCTTTAGATTCAAGGACTAGTGACTTGTACAGTGATGTTAAAATAGGTAAAGAATCGCCATTCTCGCAGGAATCGCCATCAAAATCTGAACTGATTTGTAATGGTGTTCCGAGTGAAAGTAGTATCAGTAGCCCTGAGAAGAGTATAGATTGTCTAGATGATGATCAAAAGACTGAGATTGTAAGTGAAATTGTTCAAGAAATCCTCAGCAAGAGTGAGAAGTTGTTGCAGGATAATCTGGTTGCTCAAGAAGAAGAAACCGGCAGCTCGTCGCCGGTTGTTCAAGACGAAGAAATCGTCCAAGCCGTAAACGAGGTTGTGAATAATGTAAATGATGTTGATAATAACGAAGTCGAATTTTCCGACGAAAAACCATCCTCATCTGAAGGAAGCCCGATAAAAGAAATTGGAATATCAATAATCGATTCGAATCAAAAAGTTGATACCAATGATGTTCCAACCAGTCCAGAAAAGGACAGTGACATTTCAGAAAGATATCATACTCCGACTGCTTTAAGCGAAACTGAAAGAAAGGATGATGATGACGTTGATAAGGAAGTTGAAGTGGATAAAGAAAACGAAGTGGTAGCCGAAGTTGTAGCGGAACAAGAAGATGCAGTAGAAATTGAAAAGAATTCTGATGATGAAACAGTACCTGATTTGCAGGTTGCCGAAAGCGGAGATAATATAAGTGATATCCAAGTGATAAATGTTGAAGAAGAAGAAGTGGTTGTGAAAGTGGAAGAGGGTCAAGGTGATGTTGCGGAAAAGACGCTTACTTTGCCCGTTGATGTGCCAATTGTTGAAAATAGTGCTGTGTCTGTAGATTTAGAGCCGTCCAATGAATCTAGTCGTGCTGAAGAGATCACCAATGAAACTCTCATTGAAAATAATAAAAACTCCATGGATCAAGTCGATGAGGAGGTTAAGAGTAATTCCGATGAAGAAAACGAATCAGTGGATAAAATACCAACAATTTCACAAATATGTGATCCTAGTCATTATCCTGCTGGTAATGAAACCGTTGTGCTTACCAGTGAACAATCTGAGGATGGCAGCCCAACTATACCGACTGAAGAAATCAAGCGAAGAATTAGTCTACCTTCGAATTCCTTGGATCAACCTCAAGATGTTAACGGAGACATTCCTCCACACATTTCACCACAGAAAAGACCACGTAGTGCATCAACATCTACACAAGTTGATCCTAATCACTTTGGTAAGAATTCCAATACCATTTTCCAATATTTTTAAAATTCTTAATAAATTTGCAGAAAATAAACGTTCAAAGTCGGGATCTTCATCCAACAGACCAATGTTTAGTCCGGGACCAACCAGACCACCATTTAGAATACCAGAGTTTAAATGGTCTTACATACATCAAAGACTATTGTCCGATGTATTGTTTTCGTTAGAGACAGATATCCAGGTCTGGAGATCGCACTCCACAAAATCTGTTCTTGATTTCGTAAATAGTAGTGACAATGCTATTTTTGTTGTAAATACTGTACATCTGATATCACAACTCGCCGATAATTTAATTATTGCCTGTGGAGGACTTTTACCACTTCTTGCATCTGCGACGTCGCCCAATGTAAGTTTTTGTTTTTCAATATAACTGTATAATGTTCTTACTGTATTAATAATAGAATTTTTTATTAATTATTACTCTGTTTTAATACGCAATATCGATGTACGCACGCACTTACTATTTTCAAATAAGACAGAACCGCAGAGCGATAGCATTTTTGAGTGTCATTTCGGTTCTTGAATGATGCACTTTTGAGCATAAGTTTATAAACATTGAAAATTCTTTTAATTTATTAACAATTAACATATTATAAATAGAATTACTTAAACTGAAAGGTTGATGTCAACCTTTTAGAGTTTTTTCATTGCAACTGAAAACGGTGCTTAAAATCACTATTTTTGTATTGTGTTATATTGAATCTTCTTTTATTTTATTCAGTCTCTTCTTTTCCCAAAATGTTTGTAGAAATTATGTTCTAACTATCAGCAAGAGGAGTCGAAGTATTTATGCACTTGAAATTTCTACGTTAGGAGGAATCGCTGATGTTCAATATGAGGATGTCGTAGCTTTGCCCATTTGAAAATGTTTTTGAGAAATTAATATGTTCCACAACTCCTTCAGTTATTGTAAATACTAGAGAAATTTTTAGCTTGGTATACGAAAGCTTCATCAATTTCTTTTCTTCTCCATTAACTAACGCAACCTTTGCCAATAAATCGTATTTGTCATTAGTTGTTTAAATGAAATGAATATATATTTTCGATTTTTTAGACCCGTACTCACAGGCGTTACTTTTAACAAATTTTGTCATGGTTCTTAACATTGAATAAGTACTACATAAAGTTAAGAGAAAAAGTACGTTCTACACAACAATTTAAATTATTTGTAGGATTTTTGTTTCTCTTTTTGGTACTAACCTAATTAGTGCAGCTTAAGAAGTTTTTTCAATGCCACAATCACTTTCAGAATCATTATTTTTTATTAAAACAGTAGCTCAACTTTTTAAACTTTTTTAATACATACAACAGTAATCGAGGAAATTTACACCTAGCAACTTAGAGTTAACCTACTGTAACATTTTAATGTGCCATTGAAATTACACTCCAACCAAAACCGAAAATAGGCTTTGTAGCGGAGTTTTCATATTTTCATTTGTCACTTATATTTAGATTAGTGTATTAGCCATGTGTGATGGAGCAAAGTATGAATAAACAGTCCAATGAGTTTGATTTGTTTGCACTTAACAGTAAACGTACAGCTTTTCTCACTCCTCCTTTCTTTCAATTTCTATACGGCATACCTACTGTGTGCTAAATTAGAACCACTCATGTTGTATATTATATATAATTCCATATATGATTATACAAGGTATATAAATATATATATATATATATTGACGCTTATATATTGACGCTCACGCATTTCTGATTTGAATCAGCTAACTAATACAAATTGAAAATGAAGAGATTAAATTTTTTATGTTCCTTGTTGTAGAGTTATTGGTAAAAAACAAAAATTTAACATTTAAGAAGATCTTTGGCGTATTAAGTAACGATTTTTATCTGTCCATTATTTAATGATAATGGACAGATAAAAATCGTTACGCTTTCAACATATCGACATAATAGTTTTTGTCACATACTATGGTTACTCGTAATTACACTAGTAGTTATGTGTGTAGTTATACACATTCATTACAGCCACTTTCTATTTAGAGAATCATGCGTAACTTACGTCGAGAGCAGAGTTATTTTATGGAAATTATAATATTGAATATTGTGCTTTAGCTACTATTTTTATAGCAAATTTTATTTACAAATTTGCGGAATGTAAAAAATGTTCTAAAAAATATTTAAAATAGTTTGCTATAATATAACCAACTAATGTTTAATCGTATAGAAATAGATTTTAGCTATTTTTATTTTATAGAGCGAATTAGATGTGATCGAACCTACCCAAGGAATGCCAATCGAAGTAGCAGTCTCATTTCTCCAAAGACTTGTCAATATGGCCGACGTACTTATTTTTGCGAGTTCCTTAAACTTTGGCGAATTGGAAGCCGAAAAAAATATGTCAAGTGGAGGCATTCTAAGACAGTGCTTAAGATTGGTAAGTTATGTTGAGTTGTGTTTTATTATAAATGTTGATTTTAAAAGTCATGTGTAAATTTTCACTCATGTGTGCGTTAGGTTTGCACTTGTGCAGTCCGTAACTGTCTGGAGTGTAAAGAACGAAGCCGGCCACATCACACTCTTGCACCAACACATAATGCTAGTCACAAGTCTGCACATTTGCAATCTTTCATCCGAGGAGTTCAAAATTCTCCTAAGGTAAGTATTGCACATAAGCACCTTTGTATTATCATATGTGTTAAATGGTTGTTTGCAATTTTAGAACATTGCTGATAACCTGTCAAACAGTTCAAGCCCAGTGAAGGATCCAGAAAAATTGTTGCAAGACATGGATGTTAACAGGCTGCGCGCGGTCATCTACAGAGATGTGGTGAGAACGTTTATCCAGGCACATATATCAGCACTTGACACTAAATGACTCTCTAACAATTTCTTTTTCAGGAGGAAACCAAACAAGCTCAGTTCCTCTCGTTGGCAATAGTCTATTTCATTTCCGTTCTGATGGTGTCCAAGTATAGGGACATTCTGGAACCTCCAGTTTCGATCAGAGCTCCCAGCCCATTGCCTGCTATAAGAAATAACGGATCACATCACTCCGGAAGTCCGCAAGGTAATTTCAATTTTTGATATTTACTAAATAGTCTATAGCTTTCACAAGCATTAATCACTGTCACGCTTATTCACTGAATCATTGATTTAGAAAAATTATAAAAATTAATATCTAAATTTATTGAATAATCAAGGAAAATTTGTTGCAACGAAAATATGAAATGAATTTGTTAACTCTTACAATATTTTGATCACAATCACTGGCACATTTTACTTCTCTACTACATCCTTTAAATGTAAAGTTAATCCTCTATTTCCAACCAAACTAATTCTATATATGTATAATTGGTGGTGGTAACAATTTTTCTAAATGTTTTCCTTTGCACAAAATGTTCCTATTGTATGATAAACTAATTGTATTACTAAATTTTAATTGTTTTATTTCTTATACTAATCTGTTGATATTTTATAATGGCAGAGGGCAGTGCGCGGCCTCTTTTCCCACAGTGGTCTCATCACGTCTATCCCCAATTCCTTCCAGGTTCGCATCCTAATGCGGTTCCCCAACATCACAACTATGTTCGTCATAGGCACACCTATGTCAAACACCATTATAATATCAATAATAACCACCATTCCCACCACCATAACCATAAGATAGACCACAGGTACCATAGAAACTCCATTGCTACCCATGCAGGTAATTTTATGGATAACAAACACTGCACGCTAAGAAAATCACGACATTTTTATTTCGGTTTTTGTATCCAATGGTGTTTTATAATTTTTTAATTTTTTCTAGACACTTGTTAGCCTATTATTTTATTTATTAAATTATTTTAGTAATTTTTTATTACATGTAAAAGTTGTTTTATCCAGCATGTATTATTAAAATTTTAGTCGGGTAAACTTTATTTTGATTGATAAATCTGTTGGAACTTTTTTAGCTTCTCGAGCCATCCATAGTCAAACACACGAAGATGCTGACTATGAAGTGATAACGGCTTACGTGATGGATGATAATCATTCCGTTCAAGACCACGACTTACATTCGGGACCACCATCTATTAAGGTAGGTGCTAGTTTTGTGTGAGTATACTACGTGTTCACAATTTTCAATTTTGGTGGAATGTTTCTATAATTATTATAAATTTACATATTTTACTCACTAATATCTAGTTACGTATTTGCAATATTTTGGTTAGTGTATTTTAGATGGCATTTTGGATTTGGGTTAGAATTTACATTTCTATTTCTTTTTCTTTTTTTTGTATACTATTAATTGGTAACCATAATCATTCAATACATTTTAGCTTAATCAATTTAAACAAAGTCGTTTGAATTAGATAACACAATAATTTCGACAGTATCGTCTTTAACGAATATAGCTTTAACATATTTTTTTGGAAATCCCCAACTTTGCGTTGAATCAACTCAATCTCAGAATAGCTTAGCTTCAAATGCCCGCAGTAAACTAGTATTTGAGAAGTCAATATCTCGATGCCAAAATAATGAACTTGACTAATGTTTAATGATTGTTTTACCTCTACTGATTAAATATGTTTAAGATCACATTGTTTGAAATAAATTTGGAAATATCATTAAATAAGAGTTACTGGCACTCGAAATGCAACATAATCTTGATATGAGGTGATACTTATATAAATAAAATTAGAAAAAATATGGGTCATTTAAACTTTGTGGCTATTGATGGGAAGTGTTTTGATGTTATTGATTTGCATTGTCAACACTTGCTGGTCTTACCCATCTCGCGAGATAGGTTACGCGTGGTTGCTGAATTTAGGGAATCAGATATAAATTAATCTAACCATATTTAAATACAACTACATATGGTATGTTATGAAAACTTGGCTAACGATTTCCTAGAAAACAAATTTTACGAAGTATTAATAATTTAATTTCAAAAATATTATATTTATTTTAGCTTGCCATTTCACAAGAAAAAAAGATATTGGAATAGAATAGCATTATAGTTGAACACATTTTATAGGCCTATTTTTATGTTCAGGTCACATCACTAAATATTAGTTGGAACCTTAAAATCACGTTAATTATACCGAAATATTTAATGTTGCAAAGTTGGCATCATTTAAAGTAGCAAAAATTATTTATTTATTTTTTACATCAATTATGTAATGATGTATTAAAAGTAATGTACATCATTGCTGCTCTAAATTTAATAATATGACAGTTTGAACTGTGTAATAATATTATTCCATCGCATATAAACCGTGCGGTGCGATTGAGCTTCGCGCCGAGTTTAAAGCTATATTTAGGATGCTGGGTATCATTGGCCTTGATCTGTCATTTAAAATCTAAGTCAGAATTGTCAAAAATATAATTTGCTTCTAAATATATAATTTACGTAAATTGCTATTTTAGCTGTAGATAGATTTAACTCGCAAATAATGGCTATTACCCACAAAGATTTCACAACACTCGTTTGCTTTGGTCAGACGTGTTATATGATTTATCTTTGTGGGTAATATCTATCATTATATGCTTTTTAAATAATGTACTATTAAATGGCAACATATTTATTGCTCTGGGTAACGTTTTTATGCCAAATCTGCTATTTTCTGGAACTCGGCTAGTTTACATTCACAATACTTTGCTTTCACAAAGGCTAACAAAATTGTTAAAATTATGGAATTTTGGAAAATATTGAATAATGTAATTGTAAGTAATGTTAGGATAAGATAAGAAGAGTGGTGTTTATTGCTATACAGGATATGTGTTTATATAAAATCAAGAAAAAAATCGCAAATGGCACATATATTATGCTGTGACAATCAGCAAAGTGGCTGATCTCTGATGTTGAATTTGTAAGTACCGCTATGAGAAAAAAAATTGCAATATGTTAGTGACAAATATTTTTTATTAGAAACATATTTACTATTAATGCAGAGACGTGTTTTGTTTACCTTTTTGGTTATAAAAATTACAAATTTTATGTGCTTTCTTTTCATTTCAAAAACGCCAATTATTGGCGTTATTTTATTTTTGTTTATGGAGGAAGCGTTACTCAAAATTATAATGTGCTTCATTGAGATCAAGATATGACATTTTTTGTCCAAAAATGAAATACATCTGTTAGACATCATCTCTTGATTCTATGACGGTTGCTGGCGCTATACTTGCAATTTTTGTCTTCTTGGCTTGACATGTTGCAAGGTACATTGACGAGAGATACATACCTGGAAAAATGCGATTGTATCACTAGCCTTGCTTAGAAGTGATGACTGCAATTCTACATTATAAATGATTTTGTTATATCTGTTACAAAACTGATATAAACATATATTGCAAGTAGTATTAATTTGATAATTTTAATAATTTGTGGAATAGCAGAATTCAAAAAATAATGTTAAAACAAATATTCCTAAGACGGTCCTGTCGAATATTCTCACGTTTAGTTAGGCTACCAGTTAAACGCCAAATTCTCTGCATATTTGGTTGCATACGTTAAAATAGTAATATTTTATTTTACTATACTGAAATCTGTATTTTACGGAAGTTTGATAATAAACAAAATATTTAATATATTTCAATCAATTTCAAATAAAATTGAGTATTGTTTTTATTATAAATAATTACTCAGATAAAAGTAAATTTATTTTACAACTAAAAATGAATAAATTAAATAAAATTTAGTGTGGATAATAAAATAAATTATATAAATGATCTATATAAAGTAATTTCACAATTTGCCCATTTATTAACCACCAAATTAGTAATGGTAATTATAGCTGCTTATCAAAGTAACAATACTAAAATTCATTATTCTATTACCTTTTTATTAACAAATATCTTGCATGTAATTTTGTTGGAGGGAATTGTCTATTGAGAGGGAATGCTGTAAACTAACTCTATTTAACTTGGCTTTTGCTGTTTGCGCGCCTGACAGGTTAGCACAAGACAGCGTCCATCTCTTGGGCACGGATTCTCAGTAGATTACTCTATGGATGGGATGAGGCATGCTCGTAACACTCGTAACCGTGCTGATGCTACCCGTATTAACAAGGTAATGATGCATTTTAGAACAATTCAAATGATCATGTAAGTGGATGGTCGCACATTTGGGACTTTTGTGCTTGATAAATTTTATAAATCACAAAAATAATATTGCATGTTTACTAATCGACTGTAAATATCTCCTTCTTTCACCTAAAGTTTATTATTACTTTAAATTAATAAACCTTTTTTTTTAATAAATTGCGACTTTTTTATAGAGTGTCGATTCAATAGAAGAAATTACCTCCGTGAATTCGGCAGAAACTAGTAATTTAGAAAGTAATGAAATTATGGATGACAATAAAGTAAATAACGATGAAAGTTGGACAGATATCAACTTAAATGAAGATGGTGATGTGTTGTCTAAAGAGGATCCTCGTAATATTCAAAATATGTCGCATGCTCATAGTATGGTAGATGTTGAAGGCAACATACAACACGAACGTGGCGAAAAGCAGCATTCTGAAATATCTGTTGTAAGAGTTCCTGAAAATATGATACAAACTCCAACGCAAGTGCGGCCAGATGATCTACCAGTTAATAGTTTGGTTGATCACATATCTATTCCAACGCCTTCTCGTGAAGCATCTCTAACACAGAAATTAGAAATGGCATTAGGTTCAGTATGTCCATTGTTACGTGAAATTATGGTTGATTTTGCGCCTTTCTTATCGAAAACACTTGTTGGTTCACATGGACAAGAACTTTTAATGGAAGGGAAGGGGCTGACCACGTTTAAAAACAGCAACTCAGTTGTTGAATTGGTAATGCTTCTATGTTCACAAGAGTGGCAGAATTCGTTGCAGAAGCATGCAGGACTTGCTTTTATTGAATTAATTAATGAAGGACGACTTTTATCGCACGCAATGAAAGATCACATAGTTAGAGTTGCAAATGAGGCGGAATTTATATTGAATAGAATGAGGGCCGATGATGTATTGAAACATGCAGATTTTGAATCGCAATGTGCGCAGACTTTACTTGATCGCAAAGAAGAAGAAAGGATGTGTGATCATTTAATTACGGCCGCTAGACGACGTGATAATGTCATTGCTAGCAGATTGTTGGAAAAGGTTAGGAATATTATGTCTAATAAACATGGTGCATGGGGTTACATGGATCCTCAGGGTGCAAAGTATGTATTTTTATTTTACCTAAAAGAATTGGTACGTTAATGAATTTAATTTATTCTAGGTTGAGCGAGTTTTGGAAGTTGGATGCTTGGGAAGATGATGCTCGTCGGAGGAAACGATTTGTACATAATCCTCTTGGGTCGAGCCATCCAGAAGCTACTTTGAAGGCTGCTTTGGAACATGGTGGTCCAGAAGATGCTATCCTACAAGTAAGTGATCTTTAATCTTTGATCTATTATATTTTAAACCTATTGATATAAAGGTTTTATTGCAATCTCTCTCTAAATTAGACTGGAGAAGGAGCATGAGCAAAACAGAAATGTTCATTATAATTTTTTTAAAAATGTGTGTTAAAGAAAAACTTTTAATAAAGCAATTTTATATATTTTATTTATCCTGGATTGCAAAACAAAACAAAAATATCTCGCGAGCGGAAACATAACAAAAAGTTAAAAGAACAACAAATTTAAAATTAGAAGCGCAACATTTTCCCATTGTAACTTCTCAAAATGCTTGCGTGATAGTCTCAATTTTCTAATCCGTTTATGTCAATCCACAATGAGTTTTGACTTTTTTAGTGGATCAGAAAAAAACTCAAAACATCGAACAAAGCGTTTGTTTAAAACTTCTTTCAAATAAAACGGAGTTACTTGATGTTCTACACTTAAAATTGTAGGAGGAGATATTTTAGATACGGTAATTCATTTTTGCTTTCATTTAGAAATACTAAATTTTATACAAGTTAATTTTACTGCATGAATCGACCTAAAATGTAGGGAAAATATGTATTAAATTTGTAGTCTATACAGTTTTGCTATTTCAACTGATCTACAGGTCCACTAAGTAATCAAAGTAGATCTACATCTTTAGAAATGAGGAAGTGATCAAGTTATAAGCATTCGTATATAATAATTACGATTCTCACTTACTTGACGAATATTGGTCCTGCATAAAGTTCAAGAATCGTTAAAATTGTGCTTTTGCTTAGATCTAGTTTTACGGTTCTTCTATGATCAAAATTTGTAAAGAATTATATTTTGCGGATAAGCTGGAATTACTTTACTTAAAAAAATATGTTATTATGAAAGGTGGAAGGTGGAGGTGCCGGGTTTAATGCTTCAACAAAATCATGGCTATTTCAAATATTAGTACCGATTTAAGTATTTTAAATATTTTGGTTCATAATTTATGGTTTTGCTTTAATATTCTACTTTAGTGTGCAAACAGTTCATGTATGGTTTTGATGTCCGACCATATTAATAAAATATCTCCGGGTTTTGTTTATTCAGTGCAATTTTTAGATGTTTGCGGATTAAATGAAAATCATTCATCATAACATTTATAGGCGGCTGTTTTTGAAATATATTCTTTTTTGTTTATTATAATATTGCAAAAGTAAATGCGGAGGATTTGGGAATGGCGCGAGTATATGTATGCAAAAAACCGGTGTCACTATACATTTGTAGACACGATGTTATGACTCTTATGTTATCATTGTTTGATCCTGTGAGAAAACGTTGCATTTTGTCATGGAGTAGAGAGTATACCTCTGCTTTATCGCCTGACTTTATAAACGTTGGTTTAACTTAATCTTCTTGGGTTATTAATCTGGTGATATCTCTGATGTTAGATCAAAGATAGCATCAAATACTTAATTTGGACAGAATCCTGCCCATGTTTAATGAACACGTTAGTTATTGGTCAATTATTTATGGTTGCATATTTACGTTTATCGTAATTACATTTTTATTACACCAACCAGTCAACCAATTTTTATGCAATCACGTGCTACAGTAATTAGTTCTTCTTCAGTATCCGTTGTAATTAATATATTGATATCGTCTGCAAATACGATGGGTCTTCTCCTTTAGTCTAGTATTTCAAAACAAATCTGGTCATCCTAAACCCAAGACCAACAGAATTCGGCTGGTGTGATAATGGATAAAACAATTTAATAATTTTGAAAGTGTAAAGTTAATAAAACTATCTGATGCGTTCCTAAAAGGCCCCCAAAGATCACCTCCAAAGTTCCTAAAAATTTTAATAATTTAAGATCCAGTGCTTGGCTAACTTACGGCATTTTGACAATCCATATATTTTTTATTTGCTCTCTTATGCCTGCAGTACATGAAATGGGGACTCTTTAATTCGACCAACGGTTAGTATAGAATATAAAGTCACTCAGGAATGAAAAAAGTATAAATTGAAGTGACTTAAAATTGCCCCAATTTTTTATTGCAGGTTCTGGTTCTACTGAAAATAAAAACATCAGTTTTGTTAATTAGTCAGTTACTTACATTTTTGTCAAATCAAACGTAACTTTTATATATATTTTTTTTCAATTTTGTTTTTTGTCGATTATAGCGCGCTCTATCACTCAAAAAGAAAAGGCGTTACATACAAAAGTCATGTATTTTTTTTGCAGAATCGAAATCTGCAATAAAAATTACGGGTTCCTATTAACTTCTAAAAATAAAACTAAATAAAAAACAATTTTGAAATATCATGAAAATATATACGGGTTAAATGAAGAAAAAAAGCTAAACGCTTCAAAATTATCCATAAATGAAAAATAATTAGGAATTTTTAGACATGAAATATTTTTCGAACATCATAAAATTATAGCAAACGTCAAAAATTTTGTCTGCAGATTATTTGCTTCAGATACCACAAAAATTGCTATTATTACTATTGGGAAAATATGCTTAAAATTGCGGATAATGCAATAAAAAACAAAATTTGGACAATGCACATTTAATTTGCTTGATTTGTTTTGCAACTGGTATTAAAAAATAAAAATTTTGAGCAGTTTTAAAGCTTTAACAGCAATTTAATTGCAGGAAGACCGAGTTTTTAGTTTCTCAATGGTAATCAACACTTCCAAAAATGATTTATAAAGAAGAAGACTTGATTATAAGCTACGAAACGACTAACAAAAACATTCAAAATTAAGTTTGGGACAAACAAAATTTTCCTGACTTCAACTATTTCAACAACAATTTCTACAAAGACTTCAACTGTTTTGTAATTGGTACACAAAACATTAATTTTTGAAGCATTAAAAACATCTTAAACTTGGTTTAGAAAATAAAATCATCAAAGATCTAATAAACAAAAAGAAAGCGCAATGTTGACGCTTTAAATACAAATACTATTTAAAGGTAAGAAGGTGTTATTCTACGCTTTTGAAACGTAGATATTATTTCATACAAAAAAGAACGGAAAAATTCAACGCTTTTGTAGTTGCTGTTAAAAATACCAATTTTGGCCGGTATTGAAGCTCCAGAATTTTTGGAAAAATATCTTTCATAGCTAGTACCGAAAAATAACAGTTTTGAATGGAATTCAAAGTTCTTGCTTTTGACACAATTTCAATATCTGTTGTAGCAAAACTTGTAAAAATAATATATTTATATGTAGCAGTCTACACAAACTATAACTATTTTGTAGCCGATGACCAACAATATCAGTTTTACAGCTCTAAATGCAAATTAAAAGCATGAAGACTATTCCATTCTAAGAATGGTTAATAAATCATCTAAAAATAATTTATAGATTGTAGTTTGTTGTTTGTTCAGAACAAAACTACAAACAGTTTTCGGGCATAAAAGCAATTTAGAAGCATAATAGAAGAGTTATCTATTATCAAACCACGTACAAAAATATAGACCGGAATAAGTTTTTTTGTTATTATTTGTACGTGTTAATACATATAGAATATTATAATTATTAAATAATTACTATGCCATTACTTCATTTAAAAAATATTATTATTTACAATATTCGTTTAATACAGATATGTTTATACAAGTAAAAAAATATACACATACACATTATACATACACGTTGAATGACTTCAAGTATTTTTCAAGCTGTTTTGGAGCATTAAAAGCAATTTGGAGGTAAGAAGACAAGACTGCAAAATATGTGCCGAATTTTTCTGCCTGTATTGTCGGAAATTGCTATTGCTAAATATCTGGTAATTTTACTACACTTGTGGTATTTCTACAGATAATTTTCATAAGAGAAACAATGAATAGTTTATAAATATACAACTTGTTGTCTTATTTTAATTGATTTTAGGCTCATCTGAATGTGCAAAAAGACGCACATTTGCTTATTTAGCTTAAATTAGGGCACGATTATACTCGAAATTTGGCTCTATATTTACTTTTTAATTTTCCCTTCTTATCTTATCCTAATACGTAGTATATTGAGCATAAACAAGCATTTAATTTTTTATCGGTTCATTAATTCGAATTGGCAATTAACCCTCTTTCAGTAACAGCAGTTTTGATCTCCTATATTTTACATTTATCATACAACGCGTGATTTATATCATACTAAAAAATAATGGCTATTAGCATGGAGTTGGGTTAATATTTAAAAACACTATTAAGAATAAAGATATAATCAACATGCATATCCCAACTTATATAAGATGCAAGGAACGTGGTAGGTGGATGGTATATCCACCATAAAAATTTATAAAATTTTATATGCATAAAATTCTTGACTCGAATATGTGTGTGTGTGTGTAATGATTAAATTCCCCTACTGAAATATCAAGTTTAATGTGTTTTATTCGGTGGAGTAAAAAATAAAATTCAAGACTTGATTGCCGCAATACTAATAAACACTTTTATGGTATTAGCATTAAATCAAATACTATCAATTAAAAATAACTACAAAGTATCCACTTAATAACAAATAAAATATACATATCACGCGCCATTAAGAAAGTATTACCTCTTCTTATTGGCAATTAAACATTTAAATCGAAAACACAAACTGGCCTGGTAGTAGTGAGGAAAACACCCATATTTAAATTACTTTTAAATTTGTTGCACGATTATAAAGCACTCAGGAATAATTTAAAATAAACACACATTAAACAAAACACTCTTGAAATGTAATATATTTTAATTAAACAAACACGTCTTATTTCGTTCGCCCGATGAATAGATAATGAGAGGAAGAGCAGCCGGTAGTTAAAAAGGATACAAATAAAATATATCGAGACCAAGGTGTTTGGTTGCTATATAAATTCTTCAGATTGGATACAAAAATGATACAAATTGATATATGTATGATGAAAACCATGTGTGTCTTTTAAATGCCATGAAAGCTATTAACTTTTTATGTGAATAAATGCAACTGCTTTTATATTTCTGCACATTATAAAAATGTGTTAAAGGAAAAAATAAGTTTTTCAGCACACATTCAACTTGTTTAACTGGGCAATAATTACGTATACTCGCACATGCCAATTAATTTTATTTTATTTTGTTACAGGCGAGAGAAGAAATTCATGCTCAGTTGGCTGCTTCCAGAAATCATCAGCAGCAACAAATGCAAACGAGTGACCTCATGGACGACAGTGAACTTCTAATCGATGATAGAGATTTAGATAATGATTTAACAGGTAATAACCATATTTATTTATAAATTAGTATCATTAAAATGTTTTCTAAAGAATGCTATCTTGACTTCTATAAAATTTAACAATTTTAATATAAATTTATATATTTTTCAATTGCATCATAACCAATGTATGATAGTATAGGCATCATGACTGTTTTATTACTCTATCACAACTATCAACTAAAATAAGAAACTGGTATTTAAGATTAGAGATGTGCTGGCATACCTACCGGTCTATCAAACATTAATAATTGCGAAACAGGTTAAAGTAATATATGTTCAATGAATATATGATTGATGATTGAACTATAATCAAATGTAAAAATTGTAATAGGTTATGGTAAACAATATAAAAAAACTTTATATGTTTCTTTGGAAATGATAAATCATGTCAAGAGCACTTATAAAACAATTAAAATTTAATACAAGTTCAGTAAATTATATTATATTTTTATTATCAATTAGATAAGCAAACGTCAAATTTAAAGTTTAGAATTTTATACATTGAACAAATAGTGTGGCATATGTCACAGTCATATGCAATTCTATTCAGCGCCGCGTTATAGGGTCCTGATCTAATTTCTATATAAAGACCTATACTCAACGCCGAATCAACATTTACTCGTTCTTTTTATTTTTACATAACAGTGACCATCAATATTAATTCTGTCGCAATCAAAGCATTTTCTATCGAATACGAGGTCTGGCCGAAAATTAATGAGGATTGTGTCGCAGAAGTTCTCGGATAGGTTTCAGGTTTCAGGAGAAGAATGGTAGTAACAGTCCACTGTTAAACCGTTTTGAGATTTAATGGTAGAGCTAAATGGACATCTTCCGTTAATTGTTATGCTCAAAGTTTTGTCAGGCTATAGGGTGAAACCTAAAAACACCAGAAACATAAACTACGATTATTGTAAATAATAATTATTTACAATTTGAATTTTTAAAGGGAACCTAAGTTGAAATTAGAATATTATAATTATTAAATAATTACTACGCCATTACTCCATTTGAAATAAATGTTTCAAAAAGTTTACCTCGGATGGGGATGAAATCCAAAGGTTATGAGTTCGGTCCCATGATTTTTTTGAAACAGTAGTAATTATTTAGTAATTATAATATTCTATAAACGAAGTCAAACATTTTTAGATTTATTTGCGCTGTTTGCTCTAGAAGTAATAGTTTTGTGGCCGTATCGTCAGTGATAGTGCAAACCCGCATATGAGTAGTCTGTGAATATCAGGAAGAAGAAGTATTTTTGAACATGTAAAAAATCATTTTCTAAACTAGTTTGTAAGTACTTATAAAAAACTCATGACAAAGTGCAGAACTAGTTTAACCGAAAAAATCTATGCAAATGGCGCAAATAATAGCTGTTTTGCTGTTCTTGAGTAACTTTGACCTGCTATCTTATTTTCTTTGTTCAATTTAATGTGATGTTCTCGGTCAGTAGGTATTATCGTTTCTGCTGTGCCCTTTTTCATAGTTTAGACTACGTGATGTCTGTTTTTTCATTTTTTAATTGTTTGCGGGTTTTATGTGAAACATCTAATGGGGCGTTAATAAGAAAGTTGCCATATTTACCTTTGTAATGCAAGCCTCAACGGCATGATGTTCGCAAAGAAAACACAACCTATATAAGTGACAGTGACAATTTTATGAGTACCAAAATGCACAGCTTTCTAGAAAAATGGATTTTGATATTTCACATCTACCAGGCGTCCCGCGACAGCTACCTTTTTTATTTCGGAATATTCATTTCCGGTATATCTTTTGAATTAACGTTTTATATTACTTTGTTGTTAGTACTTTGTGTGGTTGGTATGAATCTTATACAAAGCGGTCTGCGTTGGCTAGCATTATCTTGAAAATGGAGTTTTTCCTCAAATTATTAACACTAGGTATACATTTTCTCTACATTGAGAACAATTTGTACTTAGTGTATTGCGTTAAGCTTCTAAAAAAAACTAAATGGGCACTATGTAAGGACTATATATCTTAAAACAAATTTAAAATATATTCTGACCAAGTTTTAATCTTTTGTGCTAAAATCGAAACCTATAACTGAAGAAAATGTTAATTTATTTGTGGGTTCAGTCTTTCTCTCTACCTTATTGTATGATGTTGTAGAGTAATAGGTAGACACGAATGTATCTATGGATCTAATGCTAAGCACCGATTTATCTGTATAGTATACAGTTGCAACAGTAAACGTTTCAACATTTCATGCCCAATTATTTTTTTGTAAAACTACCATCGTCTTACTTATATTGGAGCAAAGATAAGCGGTAAGAGCGACGATAAAGATGTAACGCAGAAAACTAATAGATTAAATTGCAAAAACCTGACGATAACTATTTATGAATAGTTGCTCTTCAAACTTATCGTTGCTCGATTGGCGAGAGCTAAACGCTCATCTTCAATATAAAAAGGTCTATAAAATTCGTTTTAGTTTAATGCGCTACTCTTATTGCTAATTGTTGTTTTGTATGCGTTTGTGGCACCTTTTGAAGTCATGATCCCGTTTTGTGTTCATTCTCTACGGCTTTTCACCATTTAGATCAACAGCGTAAAATTACAGAAACACTGCGACTTATCTTTTGCAAAATAGCACCAACCGAAAAACTGCTTTGCTTTTCATTTTCTGTTTTTCAAATTGAACCGTCAAGGAGACTAGGAAGCGGTTAGAGTAAAAAATTATAAATTTGTTATAATGATACTTTTATTGAAATCGTTAATTTTATTAGAATCATTCAATAAATACTAGTTTTGATTTTTCAAAAGCCGTCTTTCAATTGGTGATTCTTACAGCTAGTTAATTTATTTATATACATAAAACCGTGCAGATTAATTTAATAGGATGATGCCTAAGCCGCTTGACGTATCCAAGTTAACTTTTCAGCAATGTTTGTTTGTTGCCCAGGTGTGCATATCTATTTGTTGAAAACGATAAGAAAAGTTTTATTTTTTTGTTCTTTTTGTTTCTCATTAACGGAATAGAGAAAAATCTTGAAGTGGATCAAGCACAAGAAAAGACTCCAACGTAAAGTTGCGAAATTAGTTTAATTTTGTGAATAAATCCTTTGAAAATATACCATAAATGTTTTAAAATATAAATATATAAATAATTTTAAAATATTTTATTCAAGAGATACTTCATTTTTGCAAATATACGACCGATAAGCCAAGTGATTGTCAAGATATAACAGCACGTGTTTTTAAACAAAAATTGATTTAAATATTTGATACTTTGATTCATTGGATTGGGTATTTACTAATGACCTTTTGGAATGTATTCAATTGAGTGTCAAAAATTTTGTTTAAATCATATTTATACTTTACTTTATGCTCAGAGTTTTTATAAATTAGTATAGCATACATGGGGTGGCCAAATGGTGGATATTTTTTCTCAACTAATAAATGAACAATATCTGAATTTTGTCTAGACAACACAAAAAAAATCATCAAGTGATTAGTATAGCATACATGGGGTGGCCAAATGGTGGATATTTTTTCTCAACTAATAAATGAACAATATCTGAATTTTGTCTGGACAACACCAAAAAAAAGTCATCAACAAGAAATATGGAATATGTAGGCGTATTATTTCTTCGTTCGGATAACGAAAAAATGAAGTCATCAACATGTGGAATATGTGGATATAGTATTTCTTTGTACGGACAATATAAATAAAGGTCATAAACAATAAATTTGCTCTCTTACACAATTGTGGTTTCTTCAATAAATAGAAACCATCTTTTTTGGAACTACTATTGGTCTGCTATATTCACTACTACTACTTGTCAAAAATGTGAGATTTATGACCCTCAAATTTTTAAAGCAAGGATAAGAGAAAGCTACAACCAAATGAACATTTTTTGTATAATTATTTTAATCTAATTCTATAAATGGTCAATGGTAAGGTTGTGTACAAGCTGACCAAATTTGAACGTTACTATGGGCTCTCTCGGAAACTAAAAATGCTAGATCAATTATGATAATATTTTTATAATAATTAATGGTAGTTAAAGACTTTTTATATATTTATTGTTGAAATCAAGATAAAATAACAGACCATAATCAAAACCGCATAATTATGAAAAATCAAGTTTTTCTTGAAAACAAAAAAATATAGCAAAATCCATTACACTCATCTCGCAAAATTAGCTCGAGGCAGACTTATCAGAATTCTATATTTTTAGTTTCCGTCAATCTATATTTCCAAATTTGCCCAGCCTGTATAATCGTAAACATTGCGTTTGTTGTTGCGTTCTAGACATTTTTTATAATAATTTTGTATATTTGTAAATTTATAGAACGCTTAATTTACTCCATTGAGGTGTGGGTGATCAAGGGCTTGTTGTCATAAACCTTAGATTTAAACAATATTTAGAACGTCGATCGCTACGACTCGCCAAAACGGGAAATTACACGACTGAAACTAACTCATGTAGTAAATTGCAAATTGTAGTAAAGATCTAAATTATTCTATTGATTCAATTTTTACGTATTTATTTATTTCATTATCTTAATATGTCGCGCTTCTTCAAAGATGACCTAATACCGGTCAGAATCGATATCAAACAACGTGTAATCTCCACATTAATTAACAAAGAAGAAATTGAAAAACGAAAAAATAATATAAACTAATGTCAAGTCAATATAAATCAATAAGTAACCATTTAAATATTATGTAATTATAATAAATCTCTACAAAATACTAAAAAAATGAACAAAATATGTATATCAGTTATTTTATATATTTTTAATTTATTTCAGGACCTGTAAATATTAGCACAAAGGCGAAACTAATAGCTCCTGGCATTGTCGCTCCCGGAATGGTATCAATAACCTCCACCGAGCTCTACTTCGAGGTAGACGAGGACGACGAAGAATTTAAGAAGATCGACACTGAGGTAGGTTCAGATATATTTTATAAGTAATAAAAAATATAATTATTTTTAAAGCACAAATATTTCGACATTAATCGGTTAATAACTTGAAATAAATGCAAATTATGCCAACAATTTAAATTTGAATAAATATACCCGGGCATCAGAACGATGCACGTAAATTGTAATTTTAATTTCTTAATTACAATTTTATGCAAATGAGGACGGAGAGCGGCTAGCAATATGCGAATCGCGCAATGATATATGCACGAATATTGTAATTTATAATTAAGACCGTTTTCGATACATTTTAAATATTTTATTTTATTTCGATGATCCATTTATCATGTCGGGTTTATTGAAATCTGTTACATGCATTGCATATTCATCAGTCAAACCATAAATCATTATATAGGCGGATCCTCTGACAATCTTATGTAAACAGTTTTTAAGTTATTACCTTTAAAAACTCAATGGAAGTATCGTGCAGGTCGTTTAACATTCTAACATTGTTCTCGAAACCACATTTTTATCTTTGATGTAATTATTACATGTAAATGGGATGTTGAGGTGCGGACGTTCGTGGAACGTTTAATAACCATGCATTTTTCTTGTTTCGCTGGAAGGGGGCGGTTTTGCAATTACTTCTTATTCCTATGTGCGTTGTCGTTAGTAATTGTGTGTGGCGTTCGTTGTGTGCGCTCTAGTTTTTTACACTGGATATTACATATAATTGAATGTATATTGTTAACACTGGCGGTGCACGGACACGATTTATATTTCTGTCTGAATAATTGAATATTAAATAGTCGTTTGCATGCACGCTTTTCTTATATATTTATATATAACGTAAATATATCAGACAGTATTGCTATGCATTTATGAGAAAATGCAAACACGTTAGAACGGTATACATTAAATACATTGCATATCCAATAAGCAGAATATTATTATAACGGAAATATTGAATAATCTAAACGAATTAATATTTCTATAATGTAACGACATATCGGCAAAATACTCTTAATCCCATGTTTATCTAAAAACTGAATGATAGTAAACAAATGCGGATAAATTTTAATAAACACGGTAATATGTTTCAAGAAGAATGCAACAAAGGCTATTGTTTACAAGAATGACTTGATCCTAAGCCTTGCTCGCACTAATTTAAATTAACGTGTACGAACTCTAAAGTTAGTCTTTTAGAGAAATAAAGCCTTGTTTGCACTACGCAAGTAGTTTAGTATAGAAACGAGTAACAGTGGATCTACCATGAAACTCTCAAAGACAGCGGCCCCAGGACTATCCTTACACCCACCCACAACATCTATTGCAACGGTGGGCAAATGCGGCTCCGGAGCCGCATGTGACTCATTGAAAGTTATTAGAGATGAAATATGATCAGACAGTACAAATGCTGAACAAAACTGCTTCTATGATTGAATTTTGGAAACTCGTTCCTAAATAGAGCTGCTGCCAAGATGAAAAAAATCTCGAAATCAAGATCAAGATCGAGAAGAGATCTATTTTTTCGAGGTCGAGATCGAGATCAAAAGTTGTTTTGACAAAGACGAGATCTGGGCGACATCAAAACAAGACCTCGACGAAATCTCGCATTTAAAGAAATATATAAATAAAATTATTATTTTAATTTATTATATTATATATTATGTATAAAATTTAAAATTATGTTTTAATCTTCTCTAGATTTTGTCAAGATTTTTGCGAAATTAAAGATCGAGATCAAGATTAATACGTCAAGGATCTCGACGTGATCGATTTTTTAACATCTCGACGAGATCAAGAAGAGATGATTTTTATAATTTCGTCACGTCTCATCTTGACAGATTCCTGAATCAAAATATCTATAGTCTATTTTTTATTTTTGGCACAACATATTGGTACCACTCGTCTCCACAATGCAATTTGAGACATGAATTTTGAGATATCATCGATTAATATGCAATATTAAAAGATCTATTGAAAATTTTCTACAATTCTTACAATTTGTGCATATTTTCAATATTTTGTGATTTTTTTCAATATTTTTGCATTTCATAATTGTATTTCTGCAAATTAAATAATAATTTATAAGCCGACCTCGGTGTGGGGCGTAGCGGTTGAGAGACCTTCTACGATGCTAGGGATTCCGGGTTCTATTCTCGCAATTAATAATTATTTATATATTTTTTACTGTGTTAACGTAGTTATCAGCTTCCGAATTATTTTCTATTATTAGGATTTCTTAACAAATATTTTAATGAGGACTACTACTCCACACCGAGAATCGAACCCAGAACCTCTAGCATTATAGTCTCTTAACTGTCTACGCCAACGCGAGGTTAGTTTTATAAAAATTGCAATAAATGTTTTACTTCTGCTGTATGGTAAAAGCACATTTACATTTATCTAATGCATTTTGCAAGTTCTAGAATTTTGGTAATAGTTTTCTGATTCTGATTGCTAAAGCGTTGTCATGCAATTTCAGTTAAAGTTTGTATATATTATCGACGTTGTTTATTAGTTCACATCCTATTTTTAGTTCTTTATCGGTGAGTTTGGATAAAATATTGCGAGTAAACGGCATAAATTTAGTTTTTGTATTAAAGGTTAATTTATCTATTTCAAGTATATTCTTCATTAGTATGTGTCTTGGTTTCCGTTACTGAAAGCTTCTTCCCAGTTGAGACCTTTGCATAGGATTTTACAGTGTCATCTGCATATGAAATAACAAACTCCCTGTAGTTCTAGGCATTTTATTGAGTTTATGTTGGCCAAAAATTCCACTATTTGTGATTTATCTTTTTTCATATATTTTATAATTTTCCAAAAAATGTACTGCATTCTTCCGCTTTTGCGTTTTTACCAATGGGTAAATTCACCTTCAAATTGCTATTTTAATCTTTGCGAATTGGTCTCTCCTCCCCCTATATTTTTTGTTCATTGAGTGTATAAATCTTTTTTTCATTTGTAATTTCCCATTATACATCTGCTGATGATGTTACAGTGTGGTGAAATAATTGTGGCAGTACAATTACTTATAATTTTGTAACTTAAAAATAGTTCGAATATTGTATATAATAATTAGGTTTATTATTATTTACAATTTAAATGTTTTAAATGGGGAGCCTAAGTTGAAATTACAATATTATAATTATTAATTAATTACTACGCCATTACTCATCATGTCCACTAGTCTACCAATTGAGCTACCGAAGTATCTCAATTGGGATTGGTTTCATGTTCTACAACCAACGTCAAAGTCAATTTTTGAGACATCCATTACATGATATGCTTACACATATACAGTTGTGTGTGTGTCTAATCTATGCTATCACAATACAGACGGAAATTTTCGGCGGCGACCAATATCATATCTGTATGTGTGTAAGCATATCATGTAATGGATGTTTCAAAAATTGACTTTGACGTGGTTGTAGAACATAAAACCAATACCAATTGAGATACCTCCTTGGCTCATTTGGTAGAGTAGTGGACATGAAATCCATATTCACTATTTGATGTCCGAATATAACTGAAATATCATTCTGAAAATTATAAAACTAAAACATTACAAATATTTTATGGAGTTTGATTCCCTCACTCGAGGTGAATTTTTGAAACATTTATTTGAAAATGGTGAATTTTTGAAACATTTATTTGAAAATGTTGAATTTTTGAAACATTTATTTCAAAATCTTGAATGTTTGAAACATTTATTTCAAAATGGTGAATTTTTTAAACATTTATTTCAAAATGGTGAATTTATTTGAAAATGGAGTAATGGCTTAGTATTTATTTAATAATTATACTATTTTAATTTAAAAATAGTTATCTTAAGGAATATTTGAATAACACAAAAGTTTTTTAACGATAATAAAATTTGTTTAGAAATATTAAGTTTTTACATTTACATGATAAATTATTCAATTTGAATTTTATATTTGTTTTGATAAATTTGAGAATTTTCTGGATGATCCCATTCTCTTATTTTTAATTTTTTGTTTTAATTATGTTAGAAACATACACTATATTATATTTTTGGTCGGTTAATGACATGTATTGACGTTATAATGTTTAAATTATATTCGAGCTTCTAAACTATTTGGTTATATCAGAAATTATCATCTTTTACTTTAAAGTTTTTTAAATTTTTTTTAAGTTAATTTAAAAATGTGTCAAAATCACTGAATTTTTTTATCAATTTTTATTTTGGATTTTTCTAAATTTATTATGATTAATCATCGTTTTCAGTTTTTCTGTTATTTTGCATTTCCTTAAATCTATTATGACTAATTGTCAGTTTTTTTTTTGTTAAAATCCCGTTTAATTAATCTTGTGCTGTGTCAAATTTTCAAAGCACATTATTTTAAATGATCTCAACGGTAATACTACATTTTTGTAGGTTTTATTAATATTTTAGATTTTATTACATAATTTTTTATTTACAAGCTAATGCAAAACTTACGACACAAGTTTTCACTAACATTTGTTTTTATTTTAAATTTTTTTCTCATTTTTATTTTCCTGTAAAATTTATCCGGAAACATACAGTATATAAATTAATATTAATGTTTTGTATTGCCATTATCTCAATATTTTTTCTCTCTATTATCTTAAAATCTTGTTTTCGATTATACTGATTGCGGCAATCCGTTTTTACATTGAAAATATCATATCTCTCGATCGCGATCTTTGATTACGTCCGTCGTAGTAAATGAATGTTCTGACTGGCTGTCGGCACCAATAAAATCAAAAACGTGTACAGGCTATTGAGCCTCCATTCCGATTTTAACAGGACATTTATTATTAATTCATACGTGAAACAAGGTGTGTCGCAACTTCTCATTTTATGTTTGCAATCTACTTTTTAATGTTGTTGCCAAATTAAAAAAATCTGTTTGATATATGTGTAATAAATTACAAATTAATTTGACCATAAAACGTTGCTTAATTAATTTGTTTTGTTTCTTTATAATTTTAGACAGGCAGCAATTACAGTTGTATACAATGTATTTATTTATCATTGAAACAGAAATTGTTTTTGATTGGTAAAATTGGTACTTATTATTACTTTGTTTGAATCTATTAAAGCTACTTCTTTATTTATAAAAAAATAAAAAGTCTCAAAATTTGTTCAATTTTAACAATCTTTTTTTTTCTATTTTCATTCAAAATAAAAAAATAAAACTATTGTTCAGAATGTTTTACATCTTATAAAAGTAACTTCACAACTCGAATATAACAATACGCTTTGTAATTTCTTGATTGGTTTGAATAATGGCATAATTAAAAAGCACTTAATTGATATGATATGGGTGGGTATGTATCATCCCTATCTCGGTTGGAAGAAAAATGTAAAAAATAAATAAAACGACATGAGATGCCCGGATCTCCCTTTATTCATTTTAATATTTCCAGTTGACAGGTAGATAAAAATTATCCTAACCAGTTGTGTGTTTTAGGCTCATAAAACCATCAAATAACTCAGAGCCATCCTTTCCCAGATAGTGGTCCAACTCGAAATAAACGAAATTTATATCAAAATAAAACGACGGGGACGGTTAAACAGGTATTTAAAGAAAAAACAAACGCGATATTTGCATAGCATTAAGCAGCAAACATCGCTGCCTAAACCCCTCGGTTCCCTCGGTCACGTTTGCCCCCAATCGCACGATTACAATAAACTTAATGAGGACATAAGGCAATATAAAATCAATTCGGCGTACCGATTAGGTAGGTGGTATCGCAAATAAATAATAATATAATAAATATTATGGAGATATGCGCTTTTTATCGCCTCGGGATACCCACCAAACATGCTAAATTACCAGTTACTTGTTTCAATGCGCTGATTATACCGACTCTGAGGTTCATAGTTTATTTATTACTATATTACACATGAGGAAATAACGAACGCAGGACTTATTGTCATTCCGTTATCGGAGATGACATTAGGTGGTATCGAGTTGCTAGTTAGTAATCAATTGGCTTGGGGTAAACAAACAGTGAGGGCGCCCCCTGGACAGGTGCCCCCTTAGGACGACCAATTATCCGACAACCTGCTGAGTCGACTCCGGCACGGCGTGGAATGCGCGCGACCACCACCAGCTCATTCTCCTCTCACTATATATGCTTTAAGCCTTATTTCACATACGATGATATGATTTACTAAATGCTATGATTTAGTGCTGCACAGATAAGGGGCTTATTGTTGCAGCCTACTAGTTTGCAAGACGTGGTGCGACAACGACGATTATAAGTGATTTCGCGAACCCTATGAATGAAACTGATTTATTATATTTGTGTAACTTGGAAACACTGTGATTAGAGTCATAATTGCAGTGCGCTGCAGAGTGCTGCAGGGTATTCTGTAGATAGATGTTTGCCTCGCAATGTTTTATTTCCTAAAATTTTATTCAACTACCCGCCAGTTTCAAGAATGTAATTAAATTTTCATTGTGGACTTGGAAGTATTGGGTGCACTTACATGTCATTATCGTCTATTGTGCTCGTCAAGAATGAGCATGATTCATTCATATTATCATAGATTTGATGAGATTTGTATAAGTCAACATCTAAAGAAAATTTATATAAAATTGGTAAAAAGCATTGAAAATTAATGAAATTGTATGAAACACATGTAAAAGTTGATGAGAATCAACGAAAATTAAGAGATAATTTGCACAAGTTCATGAAAATGTATGTGAAAAGTTATTAATATCATGTAGAACATAAATAAAATGTATGTAAAAATTGATGAAAATGTAATCAAAATTGCAATACATTTACAGAAACTTATCAAAATGTATATAATTTGGCGCTAAAGTAGGTCTTATCATGTACTTTAACCATAATAATTCATAAATAAAAAACATATGGGCGCGTGCATGTCATGTTTCAGTTGTCACCCGGTATAATTAAATAAATCTAAGTCTAAGTCTAAGTCTAAGTTTAAAATCATTTGTTTCGATTTATTTCTCATCACTATCACTATATGTTGTTTTCTATCTTAATACTAATAAATACTAACTAGTAACTTAAATGGCCTTCGGGACCATGTTCTCTTCCCGAAATACAATTAGGGTACATATCTTTTTGTCAACATCTTTATTCAATTTAAAAGATTGATAGCTTACTTAAAAACATTTTATATTATTTGTTGCTGTTAATGCCTTCTATACCGGGTGACAATTGAAACACATACGGACCCATATCTTTTTTTATTTTTTAAAGGTTAAAATAAATTGTAAAATCGAATTTACTATAAAAAAATCGAAAAATGCCATTTCCGATTTAACCGAATATAACACTAATATTATAATTTTAAATAGAACACCCAGTATATTTCTTAGATAACCATACTATTTAATTTTTTAATATAAATTTAAATGTAACTTTTTTAATACGTTTGTTAAAATAAGGATTTTTTACTTTGTTTGATAGCAGAAAAATCTTTTTTAAATGCCACCGTGGTACCAAGGGGGTTGCGTTGAAATAAGTAAGTTTCAACTTAAATAAACATTTATAAAAGCGTGTAAATCTCTCAATTTTGAAAATGTAGTACAGTGATCATATTTCAATTCTAGTATTAAAAAAAAAATTTTTAATATTTTATAAACTGATAACCCTACTATTTAATATATTGTATATTACAACAAAATATAACTTTTATAATACGTTTGTTAAAATAAGGATTTTTTACGTTGTTTGATAGCAGAAAAATCTTTTTTTTATATGCCACCGTGGTACCAAGGGGGTTGCGTCGAAATAAGTAAGTTTCAACCTAAATAAACATTTATAAAAGCACTTAAATCTCTCAATTTTGAAAATGTAGCACAGTGATCATTTTTCAATTCTAGTATTCAGAACAAAAATTAAAAATATTTTAAATACTGATAACCCTACTATTTAATATATTGTATATTACAAAAATAATATAACTTTTATAATACGTTTGTTAAAATAAGGATTTTTTACGTTGTTTGATAGCAGAAAAATCTTTTTTTTTGTATGCCATTGTGGTACCAAGAGGGTAGCGTTGAAATAAGTAAGTTTCAACATAACTAGTACAGTGATCATTTTTCAATTCTAGTATTCAGAAAAAAATTTAAAAAATATTATAAAAACTGATTTAAAATGAGGATATGTTACCACAATTGAGATTTATACTTAATCCTTA